>JAJJWX010002097.1:0-32443 GCA_023529315.1 Papaver bracteatum
AACTTTAATTATTTTTATAAAATGAAAATGCAGTTCCAATACTAAGTTTACGAGTTTACCCCTCGGTGGATCTAGGATCTGACGGTTGCAACAATTTTTTTTTTTGCCCAACGTCCTGATGTCTCCGTTTTCTTATCTTTAATCTAATGTTGGCTTATTCAATCAAAACAGATTCTTCTCTTCTTTCTTTATCTCCTGCTACTGCCATCTCCATTCTCTCGAATCTCCACTATAATTTTTCTTTTCTTTCTTTTAATAGAAACCCATTATATAAATGTATCAGGATTTGATTTACTTGGATCAAATGATGAAGAATATTATTGTTGCAGAGATTTAGAATTTAGGGTATGATTTTGATGAAGAAGAAGTCAAACAGAGATTTGAAGGCTTTATAATTCAAATGAAAGCTTAATTAAATATGGTTTCAGTTCTTCTTTGGCTTTCAATTTGGGACGTAACTGAGAAACCAATGTTCTGTAAAATATATTGAACTAAAGTAAAGGTTACAAAGATTATCATTGGCTATTAATACAACCAATGATGATGTGTGTAGTGTCATTACAAGTAATCATGTGACACACACACTTACACAGATAGGTCAAGTCAACTAAGGTTGACTTGACAGTGAATTACAATACTCAATACACCCCATCAAACTGCGAAGGAATGACTTAACAGTTTGACAAAAGAGAAAAACAACTCTAAAAGAAAAGAAAAACAGTTTCAGCAGAAAGCAAAACTGAAAAACAGCAAAGTTATAGAAGTATGTAGAAGTCATCAATTTGTAGAAGAAACAACAGTAGTAGAACAATCAGAGATTGCAGGCACACTTGAGGAGGAGGCACACTGTATAGTTGTATCCATGAGAAACTTCAGCAACTTTGAAAAAGAAGGAGAACAAAGCCCTTTTGTAAAAATGTCTGCTATTTGATCTTCAGAGGATATATGTTGAAGCTTTAGAAAACCATTCTCAACCAGCTCCCTAACAGTGTGATATTGAATTTCTATGTGTTTTGTCCTGGCATGGAAAACATGATTAGAAGCTAAAGCCATAACACTGGTATTATCACAAAGAAGTACAGCTGGTGTAGTAATATTAATATACAATTCTAAAAGAAGATCAAACAACCATTTCAATTCAGCAGAAGCCACATATAAGCATTTACTCCCTCCGTTCCAATTTAGATGATGTTGTAGAGTTTTTCACGCAGATTAAGAAACATCAAAGAGAATAATTTTTTTCCAAATTTGCCCATATTAATACTTTCCTAGAAATTTAAACCTCATAGTTTTTTGTCTCTAGATTCTAGTATAAATTATGAATCCCCATGTAATTCCACTTGGGATGACCAAATATCCTAAGATAATAGAGAATAGATTTAAAATCTTAAATTAAATTAATTATTTTTCACTGATAACAAGGGCAATGAATGTTATGTTGTGATCCCAAAGTAGGGGTAAATCAGTGAGAATTTAGAGAAAATATCTAAACTCTCATCTATTTTGGAACATACAAAAAACCCTAAAACATAATCTAAAGTGGAACGGAGGGAGTATATTCAGATTCAGCTGAAGATTTAGAAATAGTAGGCTGCTTCTTAGAAGACCAAGAAACCAAGTTAGAAAAGCATAACCAGAAGTAGACCTCCTTGTATCTGGGAACCCTGCCCAATCTGAGTCTGTATAAGCTCTCAAAGTTTTCAAACTATCCTTCCTTAGAGTAATTCCTAAACCAATGGTGCCTTTTAAATACCTAAGAATTCTCTTAACCAGCTGCAAATGAAAATCTGTAGGTGAATGCATAAATTGGGAAACATAATTCACAACAAAACATATATCTGGTCTAGTAATAGTTAAGTACTGCAAACTTCCTACAAGTGTTCTATACTCAGCAGGATTTTGTAATTTGACACCATCATGGACTGAAACTCTTGCCCCTTTGACCACTGGAGTATCACAAGGTTTACTATCAAGCATATTAACCTTTGACAATAACTCTAAAGTATATTTCTTTTGTGTCAATACAATAGAATCAGAACTCCTAACAACCTCAATTCCCAAAAAATAATTCAAATCACCAAGCTCTTTCATAACAAACTCTTTCTTCAAGGAAACAATAAGTTGATCAATCAACATAGAAGAACTACCAGTTAATAAAATATCATCCACATATAATAGAAAAACCAGTGTACCATGTTGGGAAGAAAAAAAAACATTGAATTATCAGAGATTGCCTTCTTGAAACCATAAGTGAGAAGAAAAGAACTGAATCTGTGAAACCAAGCTCTAGGAGCCTGTTTCAAACCATAGAGACTTTTCTTAAGTTTACACACATAGTGTGATGGATAGTCAGGATGAATAAAACCTTGAGGCTGTGACATATATACATCTTCATCCAAATAACCATGAAGAAAGGCATTACTTACATATAATTTCCTTATTTGCCAATTATAAGAAATAGAAATACACAAAACCACTCTCACTGTAGTTGAATTGACAACAGGGCTAAAGGTTTCATTGTAAATAATACCATCTTTTTGATCATAGCCCTTTGCTACTAATCTTGATTTAAACCTATCAACAGTACCATCTGACTTTTTTTTTACTCTATATACCCATTTAGAACCCAGAATATTCATATGTGATTCAGTAGCTACATAATCCCAAGTATCATTATTCTGTAGAGCTACATACTCATCTTTCATTGAAACCTGCCATTTTGGATCAGTCATAGCTTGCTTAAAAGTTTATGGCTCAGAAACTGTAGTTAACAAAGAAAGAAAAGTAGAAGAAATAGGATACTTTATGGAAATATGATAAACATGATCTGGAAAAATCTTTGGTTTAGAAATGCCTCTTTGAGCTCTAGTAATCATAGTAGTTTTGAAGAGACAATATCTGATACAGAATCTTGAACTGGTAAGGATGGACTAGACAAAGGAGTATCAGAAGTAGAAGTAACTGGAATTGGCAAGAAAGCAGGAGAGGAAGGATAATGCACAGAGTTGCCAAAATAAAATTGAGACTCATCAAAAACCACATTTCTAGAAATATAAGTTTTTCTAGTGACAGGATTGTAACACGTATAGCCTTTATGTAAAGAGCTATAACCAAGGAAAACACATTTGATAGATTTTGGGGATAACTTATCTGGTCTGAGATGAACTAAATGAGGATAACAAACAACACCAAAAACTTTCTGAAAAGAGTAATCAGGAGGAGAATTAAACAGAACTTCAAAAGGAGACTTGTAATGTAAAAGTTTTGTTGGAGTTCTATTAATAAGATATGAAGCAGTCAAAAAAGCATCATACCACATTTCTTTAGGACATAAAGCATTAAACAACAGAGCATTTCCCATCTCAGTAATGTGCCTATGCTTTCTTTCAGCTAGGCCATTCTGTTCAGGGGTTTTAGGACATGGAATTCTAACAATAATACCACTCTGCTCTAGAATAGTTTTGAAAGAACCTTTAACTAACTCAGCAGCACCATCCACTTGAAAAGAAACAATTTTGGTAGAAAACTGATTTTCAGTATGAGTTTTGAAGTGAGTAAAACATTTAGAGGCATCTGACTTGAGTTCCATTGGATAAATCCAATTAATCTACTATAATCATCTATGAACACAATATAGTATTTATAACCATTCAAAGAAGCAATAGTGGGACCCCAAACATCACAATGAATTAAGAAAAAAGGTTTAGTGGCATGGGAATCAGACAATTGAAAAGGCAATCTTTTGCTTTTGGAAAGTTGACATGGATCACACAAAGAAGCAGAATGAGGAGTAGTTAAAACAATGTGTTTGGATGAATGAAGTTTTTGAACAATGCTTTGTGATGGATGTCCCAACCTACTATGCCAAACATTTGCAGGAGCAGCAGATAGAGCAAAACTAGAACTAGATGAAAAAATAGAATGATGAATAGGATAAAGGTTATTAACTACAGTTCCATGAGCAAGTAAAGCATGAGTAGACAGATCTCTTATCTCATAAGTAGTTGGAGTAAGTTTAAAATAACAGTGATTATATCTGGTGAATCTAGCTATAGAAAGTAGATTATGCTTCATTTATGGAACCAGTAAAACAGTGTTCAACCTAAAACTAGTTTTAGGTGTTTGAATACTAGATTGTCCAGTAGAGGTAATGATTAGAGACTTACCATTGCCCACTTGAACATGCTCCTTGCCCTTGTAACTAGAAGTATGCTGCAGTAAATTCTCATCACCAGTTATATGTGTTGTTGCACCAGAATCTGCAAGCCATTATGAAGAAGTAGAAGCACCAGAATAACCCAAATCTTCACTTACAGAAGTAAAAGCTGATTGTTGAGGAACATTAGATGCAACATTTCCTGAATTAGTTGGTGGAGCTGGTGGAGGATAATATCTAAAGTGACACCTACTAGCAAAATGACCCTTCTTCCTGCAGATTTGACATTCAACTTGAGTATAATCTCTTCTGCCATTTCCATTACTAAAACCACCATCATAAGGAGTACTAGGCCTGAAACCTCCATTGCCTGAGTTCTTGTTACCAAAATTACCATTGTTTGAATTCTTGTTACCATAACTACCATTTCCTGAGTTCTTGTTCTTATTTTTACCATTCACATTACCAGAATTCACATTTCTTGAATAAAGACCAGTAGGATTTTGAGAATCAAACCCCAAGTTGGTATCATGATTTTGATCAAAGATCCACTGCTCATGACTAATCAATCTTGGCTTTAACTCAGCAAATGTGAATGGAACTTCTCTATTTTGTGCAGAAATCACAAAATTATTAAACTCTCTCCCTAAACCATTCAAAGCATACATTACTAGATCAGATTCACTCACTCTTTCTCCAATTGCTGCTAATGAATCTGCTATAGTCTTCAAATTTTGTAGATAGATTAACACAGTTAAATTTCCTTTCCTTAAACCAAATAATTGGTTTCTTAACATACTTTTTCTAGCCAAGAACTGATTTCTGAAACTGACTTCAAGAAAGGACTAGATCTCCTTTGCACTTGATAAACCCAATACATCTCCAGAAACTGAAGGAGTTAAAGTTGCTTTCAAACAACTCATGACAAAAGAATCTACCTTCTTCCAATATGCCCATCTTGGGTTTAAAACAGAAACTCCATCAACAGTGTTATACTTAGAAGGTTCTCTTTCATTACCAGTAACATATCCATAAAGATCAGTGGAGACTAAAATTGACTCGAATTGATCTCTCCAAAGCAAAAAATTTGTTGTATCTAACTTGATGGAAACAAAATTCGAAACATTTGTAAAAGGTAAAGAAAAATTCAGTGAATTACCATCTTGATTTGCACCAGCGGAAGCCATATTTCGTTTTCGTTAATAAACTATAATCGACATTCACAACGTTCTGAATTTGATGTTGATCAAGAAATCCCAATTGATTCTTGACTAAAAATATTCAACCTAGACAATTGATTCTTGGCTGAAATTTTAGATGTGAAGTAAAGGAGAATCTAAAAAAGGTATTGTTAAAAAAAATGATTGATTCCGTAATCTGCCTGAAAAGATTGTGTAAGAAAGAGTATTTGCAGAAATTTGTGTTGAAAAATTATAAGAGGATCGTTCCCACTGATACCATGAGAAACCAATGTTCTGTAAAATATATTGAACTGAAGTAAAGGTTACAAAGATTATCATTGGCTATTAATACAACCAATGATGATGTGTGCAGTGTCATTACAAGTAATCATGTGACACACACACTTACAAAGATAGGTCAAGTCAACTAAGGTTGATTTGACAGTGAATTACAATACCCAATACTCAATAGTAACAAAACCGACTCAATAGGGTTTCAAGTGAGATTTTAGAGATGTTTCAATTGGTAATTTTGATCAAATATGAAGAAGTTATTAGTTTTTTCTGCATATTCACTAAATAGATCAGGGAAATTGTCGTTTGCAGTTATCTATATGTAAATAGTGGGATGACTTTACTTCTCAACTTTTGGTAAAATCACTGTATTTTCATGTCGTAGCTAATATGTTCGTATTGTTTTTGGTAGAATTCGATTCCTTCGGGGTTTACTACATTTTATCTTAATTCATTTATAAAATGGGAGTTTGGTTACAGTAATGGCAGGAGTAAATAATAAAATCTCATCTCTGCAGCATCAGCTCGAGCTCCGGTAATAGCTTTTTTTACCAATCTCGGTGATGGTTAAGGTGTTGATATAGAAAGTTTAAACGTGAATGAAGATGAATCATAGAATCACTGATTGTCACTACTACAAAAGTACCCAGCCGATTACATTTTTACAACAGCGGCAACAATGGGTTCTCGAGAGTGTGAAATCCCATTGGATAAAGAGGTTTTGGATAAACACTTCTGCCGAGAAAAAACCGCTTAGTTGTTGATTTTGTGGATGGTTAGCTAAGATTTCAAATTTTCTTGAATGTAATGAGGATATTTCGTTATAAACCAGGGATTTGCAGGTGAAGAACGATATAAGTGGAGCTCGAAATCGAACTGACCCTCTTACCCACAGAAACAATACTAACAGTATGAGAAAAAGCTTCAAAGAGAAGTAGAATTGTTTTCTTTTAAGTTGTTTTTTCTTTCTTTTCTAAGATTGACTGACCAGTGTAGGGTAAAATAATAAATTCATAATTATTTAATGGGAAAAATAATAAATTCATATATATTTATTGACAAATTCAATTAAAATTAGACTTAACTGAGTCAACCAAAGTCAACGTCATTTTCAAATACTAAACTCTAAGTTGGACAAAAGTTAGACCAAACACTAATATTGGACAAAATGTAAGTACCAAAAACCAATTAATCCAAAAAAAAATTATTATCCTTAAAGCTAGATTTATTAAAAGCATTTGATAAAATGAGACAGATGTTTATTGTGCATATGTTTAAATTTTTTGGATTCGTTGATAGATGGTGTGACTTGATTTTTGAGTGTATTTCAACACTAAAGTCTATTGTGTTTCTAAATGGGATACTAGGTGTTCCTTTTACCCTATCTAGGGGTTTGCGGAAGGGAGACTCATTATCTTCTTACCTTTTTATAACTACTCAGGATGGATTGTCTAGATTGCATTAATCAATCATAGTAGATACATCCGGCCTTGTTTGTTGGATATGATTGATTCTTGAACATTGGTCTATGCATGGTACCGTCCAACTAATCTTTTTGAAATTGGGTTCACGGACTTGGATCTGTAAACGTTCTAACTGAGAGAGAGAGAGAGAGAGAGAGAGAGAGAGAGAGATACCTCTAGATATTATTCCTTGATTGAGTTGAACTCTAGGAATTGTGTGAGTTTCTCCATACATATTGCTAAGAAAAAGTTAGTGATGTATTTTGGTACCCCGCGTTTTCAACTTTAAAAATCAACGGATTATTCAACCTTTAAAATTGAGATTGATAGATTCTGAGGTTTGGTATTTCATAAGGTACTCATTTTTAATAGGTATGTAGAGATTTGTAAAATGAATATTCCCTTAATGAATATATATATTTTCACATTGTTGTTGCTGAAGCTACTTTATTGCAATATGCGGGAACATATATCTATGTCGTTCATTCAAAATGATTATTGGTAAAAGTAGGCTAAAGCCAATCAACAAATCAAAAATTCAAAATAAAGGAAGACTTTTATAAAACTATATCAAAGAATGGCAATACTTATTATAAAGAGTTCCAATATTTTTTTTATTTTTCTAATACAAAAGAATATTTATTATAAATGAAATGGATGGGACTTTTGGTTTATCTTTGGCGAGAGTATATAACAAACTAGGAAAATCTGTTTTGCATCTTCTATTATTCATATATTTAGCTTTTTTTAGCTAAAAATCAGACACTTTATTAACATCGCTCGGCACATTTGTGTATTTCATGTTATTAAAAGAATTTAACAACTGACAGTCAAGAGTGATATTATTACGTGTCCATTTTATAGACCATATACTACCATTAATAGCCTTCACCATATTTAACCCTTTTTTCCTTAGCATATCTGATGGCATTCAAAGCAGTCATAGGGCTACCTGCTCCTCATCAAGTGTTGCGCCTAGAATGCAGACTGCTTCATCGTGTTCACCTACATCAGATAGCATAATTAGTTAGATACTCAGAATCTTAGTTTCTTTAATGAAAGAGGCATCAAAATTTATTTAATTGAATTCTTTTTCATCGGACAATTGCCTTTGTTGTATGTCTCTCGGCTTAGCTACCCTTATACTAGAAATATTTTGTCTAGTTGAGACATTTTCCATATCAGCTCTTAGTCAATCTCCCATTAGTCTATCGACATTTAGCTTTACTCTTTCAAATATCGCCGTGAATCTCTGTTTCCAAATGTGCTGTATCACACAACCTGCAAAAATGATCAGCTCATTCTGGATAACTCTACTTGTCCCAGTAATAACTGAACCAAGTAGTAGTCTGACCTTTAAGATTGAACTCTTTTATAATACCTGCAATATTATGATCTAAAGACATCCAAATATCTTTAGTTAGGTGATGCTCTAGAAAAAATAACCAATGGTTTCAAGAGCATAAATACAAGTGACATTATGATGCCACTAGTACCCACGACTAACTTCACTTGGCTTATTAGGACTAGTAGTTTACTCTAATTGACTTGATATGGATGATTGAGTCTCTACGAGACCTTTTACTCAGTAGACTTGATGCGTTCATTCTAACAATTATTTGTCACACTGAGTCTTGGTTCAACTACTTGTCCACGAAGTCTTATATGACTATATCAACTCAATAGTAGTAGCATATTGATTTCTACGATACATCAAACATATCACATGGGGATATCATTTATGGTTTTGGTATGATGGTACACATCAGATAAGGTGAGCCAACTAACACTGACAATAAAAAAAAAAAAAAAACTAAGTCGTGGTAAGCGTTGAGAAAAAGAAAGGATAAGTGAACATGTAGAAATCAGTCTTCCCAGCAATGCATAAAGTGAAAACAAATGGGATACCAAATATACGAACTTTTTCGTTCGACAACTTGTATAGACAACACTTAATACAATTGCAAGTAGACCAACTTAATGATCCTTGAAAATATGTATATGGAGTTAATATCTCAACCCCTACTCAAGCAGTATGTATATAAATACAAAGTTCGTGAACATGATTGTTAAGCAGAGTACTTGGACGATCTCAAAAAATCAATATCCAAAATCAATTTAGTCGTATCCAAATAATCAATATGAATTCTTCCAAGTGAGTAAACTTGTTATCTATCTTTTAAGATACAAATTTTACAAGAAACTAGTCTCGTAGTCTATTACAATTAAGCGGACGTATCTACTTAGATTGAATAAGGAGGAAATTTAGAAATTTGCAAATACTTGATTGAGAATTTAAAATTTGATGTGAATTCATTAGATGGAAAGGGTATTATATCATTTATTTTTTTAACAATTAAAATGCTAAGCGATTTTATCTCGTTTGGGGAATGATATTTTGTTTTAGGGGTTAGATTCAATTGTTATTTTATGCTAATAACCATATGTCTAACTAACTATGCAGGTCATCTAACTATGCAGGTTCAAAAGCTTTCATCTAACCATACTTGGAACATTGGCTTAATAATAATTCTTGCATTAGTGAAATTATGCATGCATGGTCATCTAACTATGCAGGTTCAAAAGATTTCATACTGTCCAATAAGCAAGCAAATACTCGTCAGATTCTTGCTAAATGGAGCAAGGCTACGTTTGGTAATACTCAGCAAAAAATCATTGATCACCAATCAGTTATATCTAAGCTCCAGGAAAGTGATGTGGCAGGATGTAATACTGAAGAAATTCTGAAACTTGAATGCGAAGTAAGTAAGTTCAATGAAATTCAAGCTTCCTCCAACCGTCAAAAATCGAAAGACCACTTATACAAAGAGATGGACAAAAACTCAAAGTACTTTCACATTAGAGCCAACAAACGTAGAGATCGCAACATAATTGATTCACTTCTTGCTCCGGATGGCTCCTGGTGCCAAACTAGAAACTCTATGGAACATCTGCTCAAATCTCACTTCGAAAGCATCATGTCTACGTCAACCCCTGCCGACAGTTTTATCTTTCTCGATCATATTCATACTTGTATCTCTGAGGAAGACAACATCGCACTCACTGCAATCCCTACTGAACAAGAGGTTTATCATGCTTTAATATCCATGGAACCGTGGACAAGCCCAGGACCTGACGGTTTCCCCCCGGGATTTTATCAAACACAATGGAATATTGTTAAAACATAAGTGTGCAGCACGGTGCAAGCGTTCTTTCATTCTGGTTATCTTTTCAAGCAGCTAAACAAAACTAGGGTAACCTTGATCCCAAAGACTAATACCGCTCATAAACCGGAAGACTTTCGTCCTATTGCCCTGTGTAACACGGTGTATAAAATTATTTCAAAAGTAATCTCTTTAAGATTGAAAAAGCATATCGAAACCATTATTTCTCCAATGTAATCAGCGTACGTCCTGGGGAGACTTATTTCTGAAAATTTCAGCCTAGTACAGGAAATATTTCAAGCAATGAAAAGAAAATAAGGATACACCGGTCAACTCGCTCTAAAAATGGACATGTCGAAGGCGTTCGACAGACTATAATGGAGTTTTTTGATAGAAATATTACGCAAGTTTGGTTTCAACGACAAGTTCTGCCAGCTAATTATGCAATGCATAAGCACAAATCAAATTGAAATCATGATTAATGCATAAGATTGCACGGGATTTAGTAACCAAATTGAAATCATGATTTAGTTTGGAAAACCTGCACTGGATTCCCCTTCCTAGAGATTGTTTCACTTTCAATATGGACGGGTCTTATCATGACACTTTAAAAACAGGTGGGCTAGGACTAATTATTCGAAATCATGCAGGTATCCAGCAAGGAGCGAAATGCATCTACTTGAGTCATGCTTGGAGTGCTGATCAGGCAGAATGCAGAGGTATTTGGGAAGGAGTTTCTTGGGCCAAAGCACTGAACCTTCAGTAAGTCCGGTTCGAGCTCGACTCTAAGATAGTTGCAGACGCAGTCAATGATGGAAGCCTTAATTTAGACTGGAGACTTCATAATTTAGTTTTAGATATTAGACGTTTGTTTAAGGATTTTATCACATGGTCTTGTCATTACATTCCAAAAGAGAAGAACAAGATTGCAGACATTTTGTCTATAAAAGCTAGACTTGATAGATTAGATTATGTTTGGATAAACACTTCTCCGAGTTGTATCATTCCCCAACTGGAGGAAGAAAAACACAATGTACTCTCTTAATCTTCAATAGATTTTCCTTTTGCTCCAAAAAAAAAATGTCTAACTACCCGAATCGGTTTCGTTAGACTTTGTATTAGTTATATCTAAAATTAAGCTCTACTGTAATGGGTATCTTAGAGTTGCCAACAAAATGTGATCAATGTGAATATGAATGCCGGAAGGGAACAAAATTGAATACTTTGTCTTTTAATAATTAAGAAGGTCTCAAAACTAAAAAGATATCTAGAAGAATCATATTATTGGGGCTACAAACGGATGGGTTTTTGGGGGCTATATTGGGTCATGAAGTAACAACCCATATCACCCCTTATCCATCATTTTTTGTAATGTCTAATCTACCCTTATTTTGATTAGTGCCTAATTAACTTGATTAATCTAACTAATCAGTCTTAGTAAATCAATTAGACTAATCAAAACCTTAATGTTTTGCAAATCAAAACTTGATTTTTTTGAGTTTTGAAGAAGGAAAAATGGTGATTTTGGTGAAATGTTTTTGAATTTTTTTAAAGAAAAATGATGAAACCATTCATCACAAAACTCAAGATAACCTTATAATCAACTCCCAACATCAATTTCATCAATTCAAATCCGTCAAAAATCTGGAATTTGATTCTTTTACGACCGGAAAATTGTGTCGACCCAGCCGTAATTAAACAATTACGGTTTGGATTTGATGAATTCCCAGCCGTAAACACAAATAACGGATGGGAAGTTAAGAACTTCTAGCCGTCATTCAACGAGAATCTCCTGAATCTGTTTTACGGCTGGGAATTCTTATATTTCCCGTCCGTAATTGAATCTGTAAGCTGGAAATTTTTGGTTTTCAACATGAATACATACTACGATTGAAAATTAGTAATATTTTAATTAATTAGGCCACAATAAAACCATTACATACTTAATAGATCCCCGTTACAAAGTTGGTTTTAATAACACCCCTTTGGATGTATTAAGAAGTCTTTGATGATGGCGAATTGAGCTTCCAAGTTGAAATCATAACCTTTCCATTTTCTCCATTCCTTCTTAGCTTGAGCCACGACTTCTCTATTAGTCTCACCTCTAAGTCGAAGTTGGTTGCACAGACGACGTAAAGCCATATGTTCTTCTATATTTTTGCGTATGTCTAAAAATCGAAGATACAATTCAACCCATCGCAGTTGTTAGTGTTACCTGTTTAACTACAAAAATTCTCAAAAATATTACTCCAATATGATTTGCTGGATAAACCACCTTGCTTTCGTTCTTCTCCCTTCTTTGGATAGCATAGTACAAATTTTTTGCAAACACTACACCAAATCAACGGTTTTCAGACATTTATATATGTTGTATTGAATTTAAGAGACACATATAAGTGTCTCAAATCATGCGTCCGGGATCGTTTGAGATGCCTAAAGCGACACTTATAAGTGTCTCTTAATTAATATAAGCGACACTTATAAGTGTCTTCTTAATTAATTTTAAGAGAAACTTCTTATTAATTCAAGAGACACTTATATCCGTCTCAAAATAAAATTTTCTTTTAAAAAAAAAAATCATAATTTTCTAGCTAGGGATTCCCGAAATCAAAATTATTTCATGCACCTGCATATTTTTATTTCCTTCAACCCAATACAAGTCGCAATTCCATTCTCGATCAAATATTAACACTAACAACAAAAATGAAGTCTTACATTTAATATCTTCAAGGAAAAAATGAAAGCTGAAATACAAGAGAAGATGTTGAAAATGACTCAAGTGGCTTATCAGGAATAAAAGATGTTGAACATAATCAGTAACAGAAAACTTAAATTCCAAAGACATGATAATCGTCTAGTTTGGAACCTTGGAAAAATGGGAATCTAGAAAGATATGTTGAGTCCTTGTTATCTCACAAATAGTACAAGAAATAAGCTTCCTTACCTGAAAAAAAATAATGGAGTTCTGTAAGAAACAACAACAATTATGATTTATGGCCAAATGGCAACCGTCAAGAATCAACAGAAAAGAAATTAAGGGCATATTTTACCGTAAGTTAGACAAGATTTTCAGAGACATTTACACGAACAATATCATGATCCCTAAAGCCTAAACATCTATGTGAAGATTCCTTGCAAGTTCATAGACCAAGAAAAAGATGTGAAGATTCCTAACACCTAAAGATACTAAAGGTAGAGGCAGTGCTGATTCGTTAGCCTGTTTTATATAAATTTTAGTTTTGTTTACTTACTACCTTTTACGCTACCATTTCCTAGAACTTAACACAGACAAAACGTTCAATCAATATCATGTATTTCATCCACAGTTTCTACAAAAAACAAAGAAAGGAATTTCCTACAACTTTTTCAAACCAACATCCTATCGTGCTTATCCAACTCCCTGCTTGATTTCCTTATAATGCCAACTAATGTAAATGGAACGTCTGTTGGAGTCAGTTTAAATACAAAAGAAACAGGTCAGGATAAAATGAAATATAAGAAAACCTCAGCAGCAAAAAAATGTCTTCTTCAACCCTTTTCAATTTAAAATTTCAAAAGATAACATTTTCCTTACTTCATTTACTAACTCTAGACGCAGTCTATATGTATCTTGTCCTCAAAAATATCTCCTGCCATATACACAAGACAACTATGATTATAATAGAAAAATAAAGTAAAGTTTAAGTGTGAAAAGCTTTCATTGTGCATCTCCCAACAAACCTTCAATAGCAAGTCTACCTACTGACAATTGATATTATAAATCTTGTTGAGTCCGGCTTTGGGGTCCTCTAAACTCCCATATGTAGTTCCTGCTATTTACACAAGATAATTGTGATTACAATAGGAAAATAAAGGTTGAGTCTAAAATCTCTAATTGTGCAATCATACCAGAACTCTGACTAGCATAAATACGAAAAGCTAAGCGATAATAAAAAGCCTCAGTGACTCTTTCACAGCTGTTGCAATAACTTGTTTAATTCTGTGCTGGTAAACATCCCAGTTGTACAACAGAGTGATAGTGACCTGGAAAGCAGCAACTAATGATTAGCGAAAATGAAGACCAAAAACAATATATTTGTGGTAACTAAACCAGAACGATATGTTTCTACCTAGCAAATAAGGACAATACCAGAACAGGATATTTTGATATTGTTTTACCTTCAATATGTGAACCGTCTATTACATCTGTTTACAATGTTACATGCACATAGATATGTAACAGCTCAAAACCGGAGTGTAAGGCTTGCATTTTAATTTCAGTGGACCGTATATTATGGATATCATTGATCCCGAACTAATACATTATAGTTAGCTAAACTATCTGGATAAAGTAGTAGGTATCAGCAGCCAAAGTAATGTGGTTCAGGATAAATACAATACATTCAGTCAGCCTTGGAAGATTCATATTAGACCTTGACAGTGAATGCTTTTGTTACGTACCCAAAAGAAGAGTAAAAAGTAAACCCTGGGGGATGCCGAGTTCTAGATAAACCTCATCTGAATTAAATCTAGATAAAGACAAATCTTGTTACCCGAAGGGGATACTGAGTTCTAGATAAACCCCCTGCAAATAGGCATTTACTGAACTTGAGATAACGAGGTTGAATTGGTTGGATCCAAATACCGCATCTGAGTTAAAATTTGCGGACGAGTTGAAAATTATAGGTGCAGTTAATCTTCAACATAGAGACATAACTCACAATGCACATAAATAAAGCATTTCATAAGTAGATCAAAATGAGAATATAAACTTGCTTCTGAAACTTTTTTTTGTTTTTTTTATATAAACCAATTTGATACCATTGCTAGGGATGCTGGAACGATAACATGGGAATACCTACAAGTATAGTACAACAATCATGTAGTAATATGTAGAGCATATACTCCCCACTTATTTGCTACAACTCAACCACCTGCAGCGAGCATTATGTATATTAGCTACAAAAGTCATGGATTCAAGATAAGATAAAGCAAGGAAAGAGTGAAAAAAACTACCATGACTTATATGATAACAACTCTACTGATCAACTTAAAAATTGCATTGATAACCATAGGGGAAACATGTAAAACTGGGGCCACCATAACTCACGAAGTAAACCCTAGACGAATGAAGTGGATAAGAAATGCGACACATGAATATTCCCTGTATGTAAGGATGAACAACTCAGATGGATAATGAGAATTATAGGTGATCAGACTCACCTGGAAAATAAATGATGATCACACTCCATGCCTTGACAACACAAATCCTGAAGTTTTACATAATTGCAAAAGTATGTTGGTAAATAGTTATTAAACAATACCAGCAAGCGGGAATATAATTTGTTTTTCAAGAAAGAAGTAGGGATGTATAGTTATTAAACTATACCATACCTCCACCCAAGGCTTACCTAAGGCCTCTGGTTCATTTTCATCTTTCAATACATAGAAGTAGAAGCAGTTTAGTCTTATCAAAATATTTATTAATCCCCAGCGTATTCACCGAAGTGAGTGGAGGTTTATCTTTAAAAGAAAAATAAAAACAATCGAACACATCTAGTTATTTAAGAACCAAACAGATTACAATGCATTGATATAGAAGCAAATAATGCACTTTTTTACACCATACTGCCTGTACATTGCACTAGCTACCAAAACCAAATATGAAATAAATTAAGGATCTAGCAAAACAGTATAACTTGAACTCACCAAAGGCCTCAACTAGTATCTAATATTTTTAAAGGATTCAATGCAATGAAATAGTTGGATGATTCAGGAGTTACAACCACATAGAATAATTACATAACAGTTCGAAACAAATTCTGGAACAGGTCAAGGACACTTGAGTTTCTGAGAGTCCATAATCTTGGGGCTCTGCAAACTTCGTCCGAAATTAGAATCAAACATTTAACCCCCAGTTCGGAATTCTATAAAGATACATTTATCACATGAAATTTAAAAATTCGAAATCCGAATTTCAAAAGGTTCATCGAAAGTCAGTACACATTTCTGCGTGGAACTGGATTTCTGCAGAAATTAGGCCAGACACACTTTGCATTTCTGACCATATTTTATAGACCACTAATCGAAACAACGAGACATTTTGGTATATTATGGATAACACATGTACAAACACTTTTTGTTAAGAAAGCATCACCTGGATGTCTACCAATTGCTACAGTTTTCTACATCTTTAGGAATGCAGTACGATGACAGGAAAAATGAAGTTTTAGACAACACATTGTAAATTCAGTGCTCAAAAGGAACATGATAAATTACTACTTCACCTATCAAAAGTTCCATATTCACTCCATAATTTAAAATTAGTACTTCATATAATCATCCATTTATGGTTTCAAAGTATTAACATGGTACTCCTAACTCTATCCCAGGTATAGCTTCAGAGATCGCAATGCATTTTTCATTATGCACAGTGATCCTCATTTCCATAATCCCCTATAATTTAATGATATTTATAGCATGAAACTACAACTCATTGTTCAGTGATTGAAAATCTATAGCATAATTTATAATTATGGACAGCGTACCCTACTAACAATAAGCTTAGCTTGAGTCTAGAAAACTAGCAGACACAAATCTTACCTTGGAAGCATACTAGATCAACGCTTTGATTACTACAGGTAAGGCTCACAAATGAAATGGAATGTGTCTAAATAAATTCCCCCTGCATACAAAATACAAAATTGCAAGCATACCAAAATTAAAAATCCCACTGCATAAAATTTAAATTATAAGCATACCCATGCTTTAAACTCTATGAGATCAACTAAACAAGCATCGAAATTGTAAAATCTAGAGAGAAACATATCATACGATCTATAATATTCACAGATTAAGCTTAAATCAAAACTCAAAACAAGTAATAAACTAGGGTTTTATACCTGAATCTTTTCTGATCCTTTTAGGTATTTGTATCTCAATCTTCTTCTGCGAATTCAAAATCAAAAGTTAAAATTCCATTTCTAGGGTTTAAAAAATCAGAATATACAAATCTATAAAAAGGATCTCATACCTGATATACTTAGTAAAAACTGGTATTCATTTCTACTAACATGCTTAAAACGATTTCTAGTCGATTTAGGGTTTGGAATTAGAAGAAGATGAATATATTTGAGCTCTAGCAGGCCTAAACCTATTGATGTAAGGAGATTTTTGGTCGACTAAGGTATGGATATGTCTTTGGTATGCTAAAGAGAGGCTTTGTATCTTCATTTCTCTCTATTTCACTCGATTTCTCTCTGTTGGTTTCGAGCCGAGGAAAAAAGAAAAAATAAGAGAAGAAGGAAGAAAGACGATAAAGATAAAGATAGAGAGAGACAGAAGAGAAAATAAGAAAGAAAACAAATGTGAAAACAAGGCAGAGTTTTATAAAATAAAAAAAAATTCAATTTTGTCTAAATTTAAGATAACCCAAATAAATGGGGGAACATTAAAAAAAATGGTGGGAAGTAATGCCAATCATATGAATTTAATTTTAAGATAAATTGGTGTGAGACAAAGATGTGGAGGGAAAATTGAGAGGGAAATAAATGTGAGAGAGAATAGAAAATTAAAAAAAAAAGAATTTTTGAGATTTTGGTGAAAAATAAAATGGAATTAAAATAAAGAAAGAAATTATAAATTATACAAATTATTTAAAGGTTTTGAAAATTTATATGATTTTAAGACACTTATAAAATTTTTGAGACACTTGTAAGAGTAGTTGAAAAATCAGAATTAAAGCAACTCATATTTTCAATTTGAGACTCTTATATGAGTGGAAGCACTAAAGACATGTATAAGTGTCTCGAACCCGAAAATCAATATGTCTCCAATCAGGTCATATGGTGTAGTGAAAGAGATAAGTCTTCTTCCAAAGTGAAGTTGGGTTTATCCTTTGAGTACATTAATTGCATTGAGTTTGCAGGAGTTTTGGTGGAGATTATTGATGTAGAAGGTGTGATTTTGTTTCGGAATGAGTGGTTATATGGTTATTTCAAGTTGAAATAAGTGGTTGAACAACTAGAACCTTCTCTAGATCAGTCTTCAAAACGGATCTATTTTTCAAAATTCAAAAAACTAGCCGATATGATGTGGTATTCATAATTATAGGTATTTACGGCTTGGAAATAGCAGGGGAGACCCAGCCGTTATTCTGTATAAACTTTCAGGATTTGTGGTGTGTCATATTTACGGCTTGGTAGTTCAAGCCGTAATAAATAGTTGTCATAATTATGGCCCAGATATATAAGCATTTCCAAGCCATAAGAATGAGGTGCAAATTTATGTCAGTTCTACGATTCGGAGTACCAACCGCAAACAAAATACAAAACTCGGAAACTTAGCCGTAACCTAGGTTCATTTAAATTTTGAGTATCCAGTGAAACATACGGCCAGGTTTTTCCTGACCGTAACTGTAAGGACCCTCAAGATCGTCAACGCTATTGGACCAGTCAAGTCAAGAATTAACCGTTAATGACTCGATTAGTTAACATAGATTTTAATTAATAGAAACTAACCTACAATAATTTAGATGCGAAATTAATATCATGGAATAGGTCTCGAAAGGTTATGTGAAATGGGCTACTCAAACGTGTAAATCGGATACGGGACGAAGAAGATACGAGGCTCGGAAGATGAAGTAGAAATTACTCAACCCTCCGTTGACCGTCGTGCTGACCTAGCCCTGACCGGTAATTGACCTGACCGTGACTGTGACCGTTGACTTTAGTTGACCGGACCTCTAATTGACTGGACCTATGTATAGTAGGAAGGTGGACCTTAGTAGTTACCTAGATACTGCATAGTGAAACCATTAATATTACTAATTAAAAGGTTTCCTTCTCCTGTTTCACCTAGCTAGCTGTAGGTAATAAGATAAGAAGAAGAGGAGAGCTCGACATAGAGGTATAGGGAGCTATGTTGTAAAAGGAGCTAGGCAAGGCGAGGCTCCAAGCCCAGCTCCTAGCGCCTTTGGAGCCTAAGGCGCCCTAGGCGAGGGCCTTTTTTTTAGAAAAAACCACAATTAGGTATAATTTAGCGCCTGAGAGCTTTTTTTTGCCAGGCGCTAGCCTTGAGCCTAGTGAGCCTTTGGCGCTAGCCTTTTACAACATAGATAGGGAGAGAGTATTTAGTAAGGAAGAGAAGAATAGGTTGAGTTAAAAAGAGTTTAAGAGTGGGTATGAATTCTCTTGAGAGAAACGATATAAGTAGTTAACGGTTATGATGATATTGATGACTTGAATCATAGAGGAACTTGGTGAGATGATAGTAGACATGAGGGGGTTTTTCTAGTGGGAGAAATAGTGGATGGTGATGCTAGTTATTGTTGGAATATTTTCAACCGCTACGAAGGGGGTCTGAAGCCCCCAGGTAGTAGGTCGACCTGAATTAAATTAGGTAGGGTCCAGGGGAGATAAATGTATCTATAGTAAGCATGATAGTTCTGGATGTGTGATTCTCTGTTTATATGTTGATGATATGCTTATTTTTGGATCTGACATATCTATGGTGGAAGAAACAAAGAAGTTTCTTGGCTCTAACTTTGATATGAAGGATTTAGGAGAGGCTGATGTAATCTTGGGAATTAAGATCCTAAGAAAGGGGAATGAGTTGGCTCTAACCCAATCTCATTATATTGAGAAATTTCCCAAAAGGTATGATCACTTTGATGACGATCCATCACCTACTCCTTTAGACCATACTATCAAGTTAAAGAAGAACACCGGTCGTACTCATGCACAACTTGAGTATTCCAGTGTCATTGGGAGTCTTATGTATGCTATGCATTGCACAAGACCGGACATAGCCCATGCGGTGGGGGTGTTATGTCGTTTTCAAGTAATCCTGAGTTCTGAACACTGGAAAGCGGTTTCGAGTTATGGCTTACTTGAAAGGAACAATTGATTTTGGTTTGCATTACCAAGGCTATCCCGCTGTATTGGAAGGTTACAGCGATGCTAACTGGAACAATGTAGAATCCAAGTCCAAGTCGACATCTGGATGGATTTTTACTTTAGGGGTGCTGCTGTGTCTTGGAGTTCCAAGAAACAGACTTGTATATCTGATTCAACAATGTTGTCAGAATTGATAGCTTTAACGAATGCATGTAAAGAGGCAGAATGGCTTAGGGACCTTCTTATGGAAATTCCACTTTGGAAGAAGCCATCTCCAGGAGTTTTGATTAATTGTGATAATCAAGCTACAATCTATAATGTCTCTAATAAGACTTATAATGGAAAGTGTAGACATGCGAGTCTCAGACACCAATTGGTTAGGCAACTACTCAAGAGGGGAGTGGTTACGGTTAACTTTATTGAATCAAAAAAGGAATTTGCTAAGACCCATTCACAAAGAGTCTACCATATTCAGTTGCTTCAATAAAATGTAATGAAATGGGACTAAGGTGCAGTGAAGGAAGGTTGATCTCCCATAGCAGAAACCCAACCTATGTTTTGAAAAAGATAAACAAGGTTCAATGTGGTACCAACAAGTTATGGTTGTAGATTATGGAGCACTAGCATAAAACTTCCCATTTCAAGTTAGTGCTGGTTTTTCTGCAAGAAAATAGGATGGATGTAAATCCTTAATGAGTACGTGATTAGTAAAAGGTGTCTATGCAGAAACACCTTCGAGACTTACCTATATGAGTATGGAAATGTGGGCGTTTCCTAAGAGAAGAAGACCGTTCTCTAAAGAAGACTCATGAATAAGGATATAAGCACAAGGCCTTTATAGTGCTTGGCTACAGAACACATGTCTTATGGAATCAATATGTGTGGAGACTCGGTTTTGTCATAAGGGATTCTTGGTTCAAGACTAGTTTCACCATAGAATATCGATAAAGCTTTGAGTTTCTTACACTAAGTGAAGGTTCAAACCCAGAAGGTACCTATCATTTATGTATTGGTTTCAACGATGATGCTTAGTCTCAATTGTGCTAGAACTACGTTGGCTTGATCCCACTCGACGTCGTGGCAGATCACTTTGGTGATGCAGCCGCTCCGGTTTTAAAAGTTTTTAACTTTGTTTTATGGTTTTTGAAAATAAGGGGAGAATGTTGGAATATTTTCAACCGCGCTACGAAAGGGGGTTGGAAAAGAATTTTTGGATATGCAATTGTTTTGGACAGTTGGAAAACGTTTCAGAAAATTTCTAAACTCAACAGACAGTGTCTGTTGATGAAGAGACGCATCTCTTTAGAAGAGAAACCTGTTGGGAAAAGACATGTCTTTTCACCAACAGATGCAAAAACCCCTATAAGTAGCATCTCCCAAACCCATTTCGATATCATCTTTTGGAAAACTCTTTTCTCTGTTTTCTCTCTTCTTCTAAAGCATCATCAGAACCTTCTTTTCATGTGTTCTTGATTGGGTCAAGGGGTGCAAACCTTGAATCCAATTTTCGGTTGTAGGGCTTTTCATTGTATCTGAAGGCGTATTTCACATACTGTTGCAATTGCCAACTCGTTGGAAGGGTAGAAATATTTGTCTAAAAGAAATCACCAGAGCCTTGAAAGCTTTTTGAGTACAACCACAGTCTGTTTTTGTGTTTCATCTCCATTGCAGCCCGGTAAGTTTTTTCCAACAGTTATTAGTTCTTGATGAAAGAAGAAAGAGAGATGATGAGAAGGTGATGATGAAATTAATTTACCATGCTTGGATGATGATGGGGATGATAGAATACTTGTAGATCAATCAAGGTAACCTCTTCTATATGTTCTAGTATGTTTTTGAATGATTGGGTAGTGTTTTTATGTTGATAATAACAAGAATCAATTATGTTCTTAATATTTGAAAATCTATGATTTTATGTGGAGTTAAATGTTTACTGCCCAATATGTTTACCCTTGGTTAGGTACCTTAAGTAGTGAATTGGACGTAAATCTATAAACGTTAGTTGTAGCCCTTTATCTTGTGGTTCTGTAGATATAAAGTTTGCATAATTTGAATGAAAATCGAGTGAGATAAAGTACCTATAAAATGAGCCGTACAGTCTGTATTTTTGTGTTGTCAGTCACGAGTAGTGATAAGTATGAGCTTTATTAGATAGGTTCGACTAAGAAATAGAAAATAATCAGTACGCCAAACTTGTAGAGGATTATCCCTTAAGTCTAAAGAGACTAAGTTAGATACTTTGTTTTATATAGTGAATCGTATAGAGACATTGGAAGTTGACTACTTAACCTGATTATTGTGCTCCAACACTTAGAAATATTTGCGAGGTTTCTGTGAAGAAGATGACCGAGTCAGACAGCTAACTCAGTTGACCATCTAACTCGGTGTGAGTCAGATCAGTACGGGTCGTGGACCGGGTTTTCGGGTCAGGTCGTGGGTTGACCTGATGGGTTAGTAAATGGGTAATGGGCTTGTTTGGTATGCCGGGCCGGGTTAGGCCCAACTGGCTTGGGCTTTTGGACTGTTTTCTTAATTAGAGTTTTTGGACCACTTATGGTCCGAATTAGCTTTCGGTTCCTTCTGCAAAGTTGTAGGGATTTTCGATGAATTTCCGACGATACCCAATTTGACCCTATTTGGATTAGTAGATATTGTTTTATCCCAAAATTACTTATTACCAGGTTATAGAATTAGAACCGTTAGTTATTTGACTTAGCCTATAACTGGAGACTCGTATGAGATTATGTTATGAGCCTTTTGGATAATCTTTAGAGTGCTTGTGTGATTAACAGTTAGTTATTAACAACGATCGATTCAAAGGACGAACCAGTGGATCGTGGATCTCGAGGTAGGCGTGGCCTGTCTTCAAAAAGGTGTGGGAATGCATTTGACTCTTTGATAATCATTGTCGTTCTTTTATAAAAGTTTATGTTTTACAAATTCATGTATTTCTATCTGTGCATTCCATCTTTTGTTTAAAAATGCATTATGTTAATCCTGTTATTTCTGTGAATCTTTCCACGATGTGGAAAGGACTTGTAATGTGTTGTTGTCAATATGAATGGTTGGGAAATGAGAATTTCCACTTGTGGTATATAGGATACGCTCCTTCACATTTATGTCTACATGAATTCAGCTTTTATGTTTAGAGTTGGTCACCATGGTCTTGGTGGCATCCATAGCTAAATAGGTGTGAATTGCCGGTTAGGAATTTACAACCATATTATACATTGTTTGAAAGAAGGAGTTTGTTCCATATACATGTATGATTATTTCAGTGACTTAGTCACTGTTAAATGTTTCGGAAAAACACTATTGTTTTCCAAGTCTTGCAAATGATTACTTAGAAGGTTAAATGTTAATTATTCCCGCCAGTTTCGGACGGATCGGGATTGCGGTGAAAGCTTCAACGGGTTGACTTAAGCTAGTTGATTATTTTCTGTTATATATATTATGTTGTATATTTTATTTAAAAAACCAATTAATTATTATATATGTATCATTTGAGAGAAGATCTTGTATATATTTTTCTGAGCGGGGTTAGCTTTGGGTTAAGTTTTGTATCGCATTTCTTAATTGAATGCTTAAGTACATGTTTTAGATTTTAGTGCCTCTTTATTTAATTAATTATTTGGATTAGTCAGCTGTTAGCTTAGGGGGCGCTACAGTAACAAAGTTACGGTTAAATTTCCTAGCCGTTAGTTTAAAACGGTAGGGACTTTATCAACCTAATCCGTGTAAGTATATTTGACAAGGATTATGTACACTTTCGGCTAGGTTATGTGAAGGATCGACCTAGCCGAAAGTGCACAAAAACTTAGTGAATCTTGATTATTTCCTCAGTTTACGTAGATTAGACAATTGGAAAGACTAACATTCATTAATAAATTCAAAGTTGTAAAAGTTTTTCCATCCAAATCCATAACCAAACACAAAAACAGTAAATAGACAAAGTATTAGATAATAAAAGAGACAAGAAGTAATATAATAAAAAGTAAATAGTCATTCACTTTCACTTGATTCCTCCTCCGACGTGCTTTCCAAAAAGTCATCCAAATCGTCCCTTGCATGAGGTTCCACAACTTGTTCTATAACTCTAGATTTTCTACCTCGACCGCTGCCACCTTGAGTTGGAGCCTTTCTACCTGCACCACGTCCACCTCGAGCACTTGTTCCAACACGTCTAACTTTTGCACTTGGTCCAATACCTCGACCTTTTACACCTCGAGCACTTGTTCCACCTTTTTCACCTCTACCACCTCGACCGGATTTTCGTTGCTTAGATTGAACTTGGTCAGGGGGGGGAGTGTCTGAGTCTTCGCTAGAATAGGGATACCTAGACCTTTTAGATCTCCTTGGTGCTTCAACAGGATATAAACCTCCTTTATCAGGGAGTATTATGCCTCTAACTCGATTCCGCGTTAATCTGAGTTCGGCTACCGTTAAATCCTGACCCAAATTAATCATACGGCTAATGTCATCGGCCACCCAATTAACTCGATCGACCTATTTTTTTCATATCAAACACACATACTCCCATTATTCATAGATAATAAAAAAACATCATATACAAATATAATTAGTAGTATACATTACCACCATCTTCTCCCCAATCATGTTCTTCATTCCTTGATGACTTTGACTCTCTTTCTCTACATTCCTGTAATGTCTCCGCGCCTCCGGATCCAAATTTTTCACATAAGGATGAGCCCACTCTCCATACCATTCCATGTAATTCGCATCCGCTTGGGAAGTACCATGTTCTGCTTCAAGGAGTCTTCTACTCATTTGGTTTACTTCTTCGGAACGAGAATTCCAATGGTCGATCGCCGATGCATTTTTATAGTTCAATTTCACCTGTTTGTCCTTAAATTGGGAGGTGGCTATGCTCAGTCTAAAACGAGTCTCTTCAAGAACAATTTTCTGGACAATACCGATTTGGCGGAGCATTCTACGAGGATCTAAAATGACGAACCCGGTTGCATGAAACAAAGGTCCCGTATAGGTTTCCACATCAGAAAATACTCTATCATCAACTTCCTCTTCACCATACTCATCAAGTTTCAAATATGGATCAAAAACCACATCTTCAATTTGTCAAAGCATCCAATTTTTTCCTCATGTCGACCATTTTTAAAGTCTCTTTAGCCTTGTGTCCGGGTCCCTCCTAAAGGGTATCTCCCTCCTGTAGGTTTATCTAGAGGCCAATCTGTATTCCGAGTAGGCCTCAAGCTTTTAAAATGGTCGTAAGCCCATGACTACGGCAAAAAATAAATTTTTTTGTTTATAAATAAGTTATTACACAGAAATCAGTATATAAAAGTAAAACAAATAAACATTTGTTATATTAAAACAAAAAGATACCTGGATATGCGCAACACATCCCGTAATTTATATTTCGTTCCATCTAGAAGCTTTGCAAAGACAATCCAACACATCAGCAAGGAGGGCGGTGGCCCACGAGTACCTAGGTACCTCGTTTGTTTCCTTATCGAGACTGAGAGTCTTTAACCACTGCAAGTAACATGCATTTACCTTATTGCCTGAGAAATTGGGGAAAAGGACGGTCCCAAGAGCATGCAACAAGTAAGATATAGCCGTATGTCTAGCTCTTTATGCATCCATCACCACCAATCCACTATCCTTCTTGCGTTTAGAATCCCCAAATTGAGCCCTCAGACGACCCAAATTAATCTTCCTTGAAATGTTTACAACTTCACTAAGTTCGCCCGGTGCACTAAATTTTCTCTTAGATCTAGGAGGTGCTCCAAACTCTTCTTCCGCTTCATCTTTACTCCACCCAAGACAGTTCTTCGCCAAGTCACAAAGCTCATAAAGGTATGGAATTGTTGAAACCCTCAAACACCGCCTTTCCTTCCAAAGCTAGACCAATGATTTGATTTGCGTCATCCGGAGTGATAGTCACCTCGCGGAATGGGAGGTGAAAACTCATGGTTTCGCGCCAAAATCTTTCTCTAAAACCACAAATTGTGACAACATCATATGTCTTCTGTAAAGCATCGATTCCAGACCATAACCCTGAAACTTTTACTAAATCTATCACATATGTATGCTCATCGTCCAACAAGCCAAAACTTTGCTTGTTGGTGCTTTCGTTTAGGGAAACTAAAAAAAAAAATTGGTTGTAAAAATTATAATCCACTAGTATAACACGCACGCGCGATGCGCCCGCCGTTCCATTCATTTCGTAATTTTGTTTCTTAGTCTAGATGCACTGGTGATACGCCCGTCGATCCATTTAAAAATCCACTTAAAATAAATATATACACATGTCAAAAAAGTAAAAAATAAAATGCCAACCCGCATTTTTGTGTATGTACTCTGTTGAATAAGTCTTGGGATTTTCTGGGAGTGTGATAGGATTTGCAAACCACCTTTTATTGTTGGCAAAAGTTGATTTTGATAGCATACAATGAGTATAAAGAAGCAAAAAAGGGAATAGAACAAAAAAAACACATGTAATATTACAAATGGAGTTGTATTGCCACAATAGATACATATATATACGTACCTAAAATAAGAAGAAAGAAAAGAAGAAGAAAAGAGAGATCATATGCATAGCATTTTGCGTATGTACTTGCTGTTGAGCTTCTAGGTGATTCTGGGGCTTCATGTGGGGAGTAGACTGCCCTCTGTTCTTTTGCAAAAGTTAATTAAGATAGTTAAACCTATTTGTCAAGTTTTGGTTTAAGCTTATGTTTTCTCATTCAATATCAAAGATATTTATACACAGATTATACTTGGGTCTCAAGTCACAGTCTTGAGCCACACGTATTCAATAAACCAAAAATAACTACTAGGCTAACAATAGCCCTATTTCCTAATACCCTCCTCAAGATGGAGCATGGAGGTCACAAATACCCATCTTGGACAAAAGAAACTTAAATTGAGTTTTCCCAAAGACTTGGTAAATATATCAGCCAATTGCACTATTGTAGGAGTATATGAGGGTGCTATAATCTTCCTTATGATGGCATCTCTGACAAGATGACAGTCCACTTCGATATGTTTTGTTCGTTCATGAAAAACTGGATTCTGAGCAATTAATATATAATGCTGACTGACTATCACAAAAGAGATTCATCCCATGTGGATGATGAACTCCTAAATCAC
This sequence comes from Papaver bracteatum, assembly GCA_023529315.1. Lineage (NCBI taxonomy): Eukaryota > Viridiplantae > Streptophyta > Magnoliopsida > Ranunculales > Papaveraceae > Papaver > Papaver bracteatum. The sequence goes on from JAJJWX010002097.1 coordinate 27,268, forward strand.
CAAGTAATTGTTTCAGCCACTTTAATTCACACGTAACTGCCGCCATAGATCTGTATTCTGCTTCAGCTGAGGACCGTGAAACAGTATGCTGCTTCTTAGTTTTCCAAGACACCGGTGAAAACCCAAGAAGAACAAACCATCCTGTCAATGAACGTCTAGTTAACGGACAACTTGCCCAATCATAGTCACACCATCCTTTTAAACTGAGACCACTACTCAGGCGCAACGTAATTCCTTGTCCAGGATTCTTCTTCAAATATCTAACCACACGAAGAAAGTCGCTTCCCAATGCTCCATTCTTGGTTGTTGCATAAATTGTGAAAAAATGTGAGTAAGCAAGATCTGGTCAGTGGACTGACAAATAAATCAGACGACCAACCAGTCTCCTATATTTCTCCACATCATTTAATATCTTACCCTTTGCCAAAAGCAAGACGATGATTTTCCTCCATTGGAAACTCTGCAGGTTTTGCTCCCAATAACCAAGTTTCCATGATAATATCCAATGTATACTTCACTCTGGCATATGTAGAAACCTTGTTTACCTAAGGGCCACCTCCAATCCTAGAAAATTATTTCAATTTCTCCAAATATTTCATCTTGAAACATTGTCCCAAGTATGTTTTAAAATTATGAAGTGCAACTAAATCATTCACTGCGACAATCAAATCATCAACATAGACCAAAAACGTTAAAGTTTCATCTTTCCCTTTGTCATAGTAAAAGAGAATAATCAATACGATTGATTAAAACCATAATTCTTCAATCTTCTTTGATAATTTTGCAAACCAACACCTAGGAGCCTGTTTTTAGGCCATATAATGATTTCTTCATCCTACAAACCATATTAGAATTTCCCTTGGAAAATCCAGTGGTATCTTCATATACACTTATTCCTCCAAATATCCATGAAGAAAGGCATTATGTACATCCATTTGATGTACTTCCCAATTTTTTAATTCTGCCTTTTAGAAAATCTGAACTGTTGTCATCTTTGCCGCACCAGTGCAAATGTCTCATTATAATCAATCCTTCAACTTTGATGATTCCCAAATATTACCAGTCTTGCTTTTAGATGCACCAAATTTCCATTTTCATCACACTTTCTGTATAAATCCATTTGCTTCCTAATGCCTTCTTACTAGGTGGTAATTCCTCCAATTCCCATGTTCCTTGTTCCTCCAGAGCTCTTATTTCTTTGGCCATGGATTTTTGCCATCCTGGATACTTCATAGCTTCTTTGAAGCTTTTAGGCTCATTTCTAGCATTTATAGCTGCAAGATATTTTCTATGAACTGCAGAAAAACGATCACAACTAACATAATATGTCAAAGGATAAGGTGTGCACGAGGTTGATGATTGTGTAGGTTGAGTGGGAGGTGGACTATTTTCTCGTGCAATGTGCATCACAAAACCCTTGAGTCTACTTGAAGGAATCTTCTGACGCTTTCCTTTACCCATCTCCTGCTATTATTATTCGCACACCTTCAATTGTTGTGCTATTAGTATCATTCTCCTCCGGTTGTTCTTAAGTTTTTCCTTATGTCTCGAGACGGTGATTCATCACTGCTAAATTGTTGCAACTCATCTTGATGAGTCTCCACAATATCTCTAGAAAACTGTTCTTCATACGTATCTTCATCATCACTTCAACAAACATCATTATTTGACTAAACAATCTCAGTTGAATTTCCACAATATTTGTCATATAAGGAAACTAATGCTCATAAACTCCACATCCTTGACTAAAAAAATTGTTGTGTGTCCTAAATCATAAACTTATACCTTTTTACCACAAAGGGATAACCAGAAATACACATCTTCTTCCTCGGCTTGCAAACTTATCCCCTTTACTACTTTGATTATACATAACACAAGCACCCAAACACCTTCAAATGATCATTTGGAGGCTATTTAAACATGATTTCATATGGAGTTTTGTTGTTAAGAATAGGTGTTGGTGATTAATCAAATATGATGCAGTCAATGCACATTCTCCCCAAAAACGTGACAGTAAATTGGCTTGAAATCTCAAGGCTCTTGCCACATTCATTATATGTTGGTGTTTTCTCTCAACCCTCCCATTAATTTGGGGTGTACCAACACATGATGTCTCAAATACTATCCCATTAGTCTTAAAATATCCGCAATGTATTAAATTCAGTTCCATTATCACTTCTAACAATTTTGATTTCTTTACTAAACTGACGTTTCATAAGAGCAATGAAATTAAGAAATACCAATTCAACTTCGAGTTTACTTTTGATCAAATAAATCCCACACACCTCTTAAAAAATCATCTACTATTGTCAGGAAAATAATGAGCTCGAGAAGAAGGTGTCTTGTAAAGGACCCCATAAATCCAGATGCACTAACTCAAATATACACCTGGCTTTACTCAAACTACTAGAAAAACTACTTCTACGATGTTTTGCTCGTGGACAAATATCACAAGCATTATTATTCTCTTTAAATAGCCTACTCACAACTTAGGTAGCTTTTGGCTTTCTTCTATGTATGTCCCATTCTTTGATGCCATAGCTCATATGAGTTTCCACCAACAGCAAGAACTTTAATAGAAGGCACACCATGGAAAATATATAGTCCACCTTGTCTCTCACCACTCCAATCACCTTCCTCCTCAATAGGTCCTCATAAGACATAAATGAGTACATTTACAGTACATAACAACTCATCAATCATTTGTGTAACCCAAATCAAGTTACACGTTATCTGAGGTACGTAAAGAACATTATCAATTATCAAACCCCAGGAAAGAATCACAGTTCCTATTTTTTCGAGTTTGCATATTTTCCGTCCAGCAATTCCAACCGAACATGCCTTAATATCTTTCACTTCTATCATGTCATCAATATTACAAGTGACATGATTTGTAGCCCTTGTATCCATAATCCAGGATGCATTATTCTTCTTACCTTGTAGTTGAAATTCGATTTGTTTGAGTTTAAAAACTCAAGCACCTGCTAATTGTATGTCATTGTCACTCCTTGTAAACCCGTTCCATCTGTTGTTGACGCCACACCAATCGACTGCTGTGTCGTTGGTATATTCAGGTTGTGTGCACGAACTGGGTTGCTGCTTCCATATACTCTACCTCCTATGCCATATGTTGAACCACCTCGACCTCTACCAGCTGTCCTGCCTCCTATGCCATAGCCTTTTCCACCACGAGGTCTGTCTCCCACCGTTCGGGAAAGCCACCAATTGGATAACAAATTGTATCCGAAAGTGTCCTTCTCTATTACAGTGTTTACAGTACTTGGCAGGATCATATGTGTTGGTGGTTGGACGCTGTTCAGGTTGAATTTTAAACTCCATAACATTGTCTTGTACTTCCTTTGACAACACCGCATCACCGATTCTCAGTCGTTCTGAATTCACTATAGTTTGATATGATGCATCAATTGATGGAAGTGGATCTCTTGCCAAGATTTTTTCACGCAGCACCCGTACACACTATCCAAACCAATCAAAAAATAATGAAGATAGTCTTCTTCCCTCAAAGCATCACACGACTTGCAATAATACAGGTGCAAGGACCACACTTGCATTTGGTATCTTCATATATGTCACCAGTTCACTCCACGAGTTTGTTTAATCTCCCAAAATAAACTGCTACACTTTCATTTTTACCTTGTTTATATTCACTCAAAGATAATTTTCATTTGACAGATTCGTGTACCATTTCTACCACACAATATCGCTGCCAAAGTGTGTCCGGAAGAAGAGCTGACATCATCATAATCCCCGGTGTTGATCGTATGGGAAGAATCAGTGTTGTTAATCCATGAAACAATGCTTGAATGAACCGCAATCCATTCCTCCAACCTGTTAAAGGATATGTAGGTTCTTTTATTGTGCCATCTACGAAAAGCAAAATTACGCCATTAATAGTGATCTTCTAATGGATCTAGCCCATTCATCATAATTAGTTCCTCTAACACAATCGTAATAAGAATACCAAAGACCATCACTCGATCCCAGATGATACACCGGATTTTTTCTTGACGAATCATGTTCAGGTCTTTTCCTTTTTCTCCAGGTTTTGAGGTTTCTTCTACCATCTTTGTTTAACGAAAAGTTTGATTTTTAGGGTTTTTAGGATCTTTAACCAAAATGTTTCGATGCCATGTCAAGTTTTGGTTTAAACACGTTTCTCATTCAATATCAAAGATATTTATACCGCAGATTATACTTGGGTCTCAAGTCTGGAGTCTTGAGCCACATCGTATTCAATAACCAAAAATAACTCTAGGCTAAGAATAGCCTATTTCCTAATACCTATCAGTACATGTCGGTTCTATTATTGCCAGCATTCGTAATATTGAAATTCAGAGTCTAACTTTCATTTTCAAAAATGTACTCAGAGATGCAGTTGAACAAAAATTGTAGTTCAAATTAGGGAACTGAATAGAAATAAACCAATATGACTTGAAGCTCAAATTACGAAACTAAAGAGAACCAATATGACCTGATATATATGTAAGTGTTTCTTATCACTACTTGTTCCTCTTCTTTGGTCATCCTCATCCGCATTTTCATTTGTTTATGCGATGCGACATTTTTGAAAGATTTGCTATTTTGCAACTTCAATTAATGAATTTTCATTTTGCACACACTTTCTCTAATATGACGCGACTGTAATCGTGGTTCCTTGAGTTTACTGGAGGAACCCTGCGTTCGGCGAGTAAAACCAAGACAAAAAATAGAAAAATCAGATTGGATACATGCATAACAATCAAAATTAGGAAGGAAGTTTAAAAGATGGAAAGTCACAAACCAAAACCATAAGGACAACAAAACGCTGTATGTGCAAAAACAGCAAAATCAAACCATAGATTGACAATGCAAGATTACAAAAATCAGTACATCATCTAAGTTAATATTGCTCTGGGAAATTATGATTTATTTATATATAATCTTTATCGACATCCTAATAATAGATGTTAGATACACTGTAATCAGCTATAGTTAGTTTAGGTGCTAAAGAGATCTTTAAGAACAAAATTTCCAAGATACTATTCCTAGTAATGAGCATACCTGCCCATATATTTGGTCAGTCCATGAATGAATAAGCAAAAACATACTCCACTATCAAGATCACTTATGCAGCCTCGGCTTGATTGGGGTATACTCCAGACAATTGGGGCATACC
>JAJJWX010002098.1:0-26108 GCA_023529315.1 Papaver bracteatum
CTACATGCTCAGCTCATAGGTTATAATTCTCGTGGATGGTTGCACATGCTCCAATGAATTATCATGGTGAGAAATATTCATTACCTCAAGGCTTTATCCTTTCGCAGACGCCATCTACAAAAATTAGCTTTTTATAATTTTAGCCTTTAAATAGAAATCCAACCATCAACAGCTATCAAGTAAAAGATTTTCATAATTCCATAATCTATTCATATAATCGCTGAGATTTTTTCATTTAAAAGTTGGGTACAACACTAACCGCAACAATGTATTCGACTTCAGTCATATAGACAAGGACCGAGAGTTTGCTTCTTGTTATGCATGCTACATAGGTTTTCTAAACCCACATGAAACAATACTCTCGATAGTACTCATTTTATTGTCTCAGACAACCTTCCTAATCTGCATCAAAATATGTAATAAGTTTGATAAGTGGTAGCATCAAAGGTAAAAGATAAATCCATAACCAACATGTGTTTAACATATCGGGTGATTCTTTTCACGTAGCAACAATATGAGACTCTTGCAACATGCTTGGAAATCTTGCACGATAACCAATACCAAAATAAAATGTCCGCCTAGTTGCCGTATGATATAAATGTAGACTACAAATAATGGATATATAGAGTTTTTGGTCAACTTTGATACCATTCTCGTCTCGCTGCACTTCCCAATAGTATCCATGGGAGTGATATATCTGGGGTGGAAATTATCTAGCCAGATTTCTTAACAAGTTCCCTTGGCATATTTATTCTTGAGAAATATAAACTTCATCCTTTGTATTGTCGAATTTGCAATTTAATAGATACTTTTAATTCACCAACATTGCTCATTTTGTGAGCTTCTTTCCAAAGATCGTCTGGAATTTTTTAGAGAGTTTCAAATATTGATTCATAAGTATGATATCATCTACACGGATCCGAGATCATTAATACATCATTTCCACTCATTTGATAAAAAAGCGTTTTGTCAACACCTCATATAGAAAAACCTTTTTTAAAAAGATGTTTTTTCTCCTTATGGTGAAATAAAAACAACTCCAATCCCATTTCCTTCTCCATTAGATGATCCATCGACTAATATCTCCCATCTATTGGGTTATGTCAATAATTCTTTTGGATCTCCATGTTCTTCTTCTGCATCCATCATTTCTTCCACAGCTTCGTCATTTTCCAAAGGAAATTCAGCTAAGAAATTCGCGATGACTTGGGATTTTGGCGAAGATAGAATTTCATATTTGATATCGAAATTTCCCACTTGTGCATTCCATCTTTCTACTCTTCCTGATGTTTTTGAATTCTTCATTACCGATTCAATTGGCACTTTTGTTAACACCTTGACCTTATGTGCTTGAAAGTAAATGCGAAGCTTGAAAGTTGCATGTACTAATGCTAGGATTAATTTCTCAATCTTTGAATAATTTTTCTCTGCTGAATTGAATGTTTTACTAATATAGTAAATTGGTTTCTCTATCCCAAAGATCTACTCGCAACAATACCGCACTTAGCGCATATGTCGTTGTCGCGAGATAAATTAATAACTCTTCTCCTGGTTCAACTTTCTGTAAAATGGTTATATCCATTAAATGCTCTTTTATTCCCTGAAAGGCCTTCTCACATTCATCTGTCCATCTGAATTTTGTTCCCTTTTTGAGTATATCGAAAAAATGCTTGCATTTATCAGAGGATCGCGAGATGAATCTTCCTAACGAGGCTAACATCCCATTCAATTTTTGCACATCTTTTACTGTAGCTGGTGTTGGCATATCGCTTTAATCGCTTGCACTTTTTTCTCGATCAACTTGTATTCCTTCCTTTGATACAATATACCCTTTAAACTTTTCTAAAGTCACTCCAAAAGTACACTTGTCAGGATTTACTTTGATATTAAATTGCCGCATTTGTTCAAAAATCTCCTTCAAGTCTTGTACATGATCCTCAGCTTCCTTTCTCTTGATTAACATATCATCTACATATACCTCCAGTGTTTTGTGGATCCACTTTGCAAATACCTTCTCCACCATTCTATGGTATGTTGCACCAGCATTTCGTAATCCAAAGGGCATTTTTGTATAACAATATAACCCTCTTGGAGCAAAAAATGCAGTATGTTCTTGATCTTCTTCAGCGAGAGGGATTTGGTTGTATCCTTTATATCCATCTAATGAAGATATTCTTGCATTTCCCGCTGCTGACTCAACCATTTGGGGAATATCTGGTAGTGGAAAACTATCTTTAGGACAAGCTTTATTTAAATCAGTAAAATCTATGCAAATTCTTATTCCTTTATTCTTCTTTGGGACCACCACCATATTTGAAATCTACTCTGGATACTTGGCTTGCCTTATTATTCCTGCATCAAGCATCTTCTGTAATTCTTCTGCTATCTGAGAATGGTATGTTGTTGCGATTTTTCTTATTCTTTGCTTGAACGGCCTTACATTTTTGTTGATTTCTAATTTATGACATGCTACTGATGGATCTATCCCTGGCATTTCATCCATGCTCCACGCGAAAATGTCTTTGCATTCTCGCAAAAGATTTATAGTTCTTTCTTCCTCGTCTAACTCCATTCTAGTCCCAATTTTCAGTATTTTAGGTTCTTCTTCACTCCCAACATTTACTTCTTTTGTTGGTTCAGCTGCAGTGTAACTGGCTTCTGGAGCTGGTGTTTTTATGACTCTCGCACGTTCATCTCCTTCTCGCGAAAATTCATTGGGTATCCCTTTTCCCTCTTTTTCTCTTATCATGTAAATTTTAAATTCTTCTTCTTTCCTTGTTTCTCTCATCATTTTTTCTCATGAAGCTTTTCATTTGCTTAGGACGTTCTTCACAATTTTTTACTTCAATTTGATAGCATGTCCTCGCAAGATATGTATCTCCTTTAATTTCCCCAATTCCGCTAGGCATAGGGAATTTGATGCGTTGATGTAAGGTTGACGCTACAACTTTAATCGCATGTATCCATGGTCTTCCCAATATCATGTTGTATGGTGATTCCATATCCACCACGCATAGTGTTACTTGTGTTTCAATTTCTCCAAGTGGTAATCGTACCATTATTTCTCCTATTGGTTTTGTTATAGATTTTCCGAAACCATGAATATGATATGCTGAAATAGACATTTCTTCATCCTTATACCCCATTTTCTTAAAAGCATGATAGAACATTATATCCACAGAACTTCCTGTGTCAACTAGAGTTCTATTTATAGCCCATTTTTCTACAGATTTTATTGACTTTTCCTTCCTTATTGGTATCATGGATACCGTAATCACCAAAGGAGATGTATGATCTAGATTTTCTTCTAAAACTTCTGTTGCTGTAAATGTAATTTCCGGCTTTTCCCAATTCTTTAATAATGGCGTTTTCTCTGCCATCATAATTTTTCTCCCTTAAAAATCACGTTTATGTATCCTCCCCTTAATATTTTCATGAAATTTATCGATCATTTCTCTTGACACTAATTCATACTTCAATTTCCTACAATTTTCTTTAATTCTAATCATTTTTCTTCTGAATATTTCACCAATCTTCTTTAAAGTTTCCTTGATCTTGAATAATCCCTATCTTATTTTTTACCTTTTCTTCGATTTTGCTAATTCAACGTCCCCTTAGTCGGCGCCAAAATGTAGTAGCAGGATTTCCCACACTACACCCCTATTAAGATTCTATAGAAATTTAAGAGAAACTAGTTGAAGATTGAAGAATTAAACGACACTTTTATTATTTAGATCTCAGAAATGTTTACAGAAAATATTCAAACTCAGAATTACAACTTTCTTTCTGGAGTTTCTCTCTCAAGATTTTCTCAACTCTAAAAAATACATCATCATCATCTGGACTTACTTGAATCCTTTATATAGGGAATTACATAGTGGGTGACAACTAAGTTTTCCCCTTCTTTCGGATAGATTCTGCGATCTTATCGTGGTATTTGCAATGTTATTGTTCGCCAACTTTTGTAATCCTCGTGAAACAACACTCTCATAACATGTCTCTTCAATCGTCAGTTATTATGATGCTTCCCCGTGACGCTCGCCAAATGTTGCTGAAGAATCCTCACGACACTCTCATGAACAATGTCATTTATACTTATAGGAATATTTGACCTTCTCGTGAAAGCGTTGTTCTTATCACGAGAATATCGTTGTGGCGATATTCTGGTACTACAAAACCTTTACTCTTGAGTTTTTCTCGCATCTCACCAAAAGCAGCCAAATTTTTAGCACCAGCAGTAACCATTTTTTAAGTATGGGAATGAAGAAAAAGGTTGAAAAATAAGATAGGAATCACAGCGATAACATACACGCAATTTACGGAATAACAGTAAACTTGCAGAGAAATTACGGAGAGAAAGAAGAAGAAAGTAAAATAGGAAAAGAAAAGAATGAAAGGAGTATTTATAGAAGAATAAATTTCTCAAAGAAGATGAATGAAATAAATGCTAAGAAAAGACATGAACGGTCAGATCGCAGCGGTTAGAGAGGACGTGTCATAAATTTATTAGAGGAGAGAATATGTGAAAACAGCTGGCGAAAGATACAGAAACGTGTCAGAACATAGAAATCTGAAGAGATAAGTAGTTGCGGCATTTTAAAATTCTCATGATATTATCTTCTTCGCAGAAAAGACATGAGAAGAGGGAAGATGTAGGACCAGAATATCGCTACAACACTTCTCTTCGAGATTAACAACACTTCCCAGCGAGCATCACCGCAAGAACTTCAACTACACTTTGCGAGTGTCACAAAAGCAGTCAAAATAGTGACGTAATAACTAACGATTGAAGAAAACATGAGAAAAGCATGTTTGTCTCGCGATGGTTATAAAGCTTGCGAGAATGAATATTGTAACTATCGCGGTACAATCGCAGAACCAACTCAAAATAAGAGGAAAACTTAGCTGTCATACACTATGTAACTACCCTACAAATTTAGACCCAATATGTCCAGAAGAGGATGATGTATTTTTGAGAGTTAAGAAAGTCTTGAGGAGAGAGAAACTTCAAGAGAATAGTTGTAATCTTGAATTCTTCCATTTCTGTGAACAAAATAATAAAGTGTCGTTTTTAATCTTCAATTGTGAGTTGAATATAGCAAGATCATAACAAGGGTGTAGTGTGGGATTTCCTGCAAATATACCAACAACCAGTTGTTTCCGCAGCCTCTTGTCATTTATGTCTATATGGCTTATAGTTACAAGACTACACCCTAAGTGGGGTTTTCTTTGGGCCGAGCGCATCATATCCAAGACTTACCAAGAATGGCCATGGTAGGTTCGTTCGTCCCGGGCATCCTTGGATCAACCGTGTACCTCGACGCCTTGGTCATACTCTGCACTCCTTAGAAGAGACCCTCGATCGTCCAACCAGGGTATAACCTTATATAGTTGAAAATCCAAGGTACCTCTCCCGGATAGGTTTTCTTTAACCCCAACATCTTCACGACTCAGGTTCCAGCAGCGGTATAACCTTATCCCTGAGTCACATAAAGAGATACCCCCTAATATGACGCACTTTAGGTCTTATATTTGCCTCTTGTTAAATTTTATTCGCGAACTAGGGTGTACGCCATAAAGGTTCGTCCCGTTCTTTGTTTCTTTTGTGTATATCACAATCTTTCATTTTTTATTTAATCTTGAATAATCTTGCGAATAAACTCGCAACTGTAAAAATTTGTTTTGCCCATTTGTTACTGATAATATCTTTTTAAAAATAATCTGTTCCATGGTCTACCAAGTCTCTGACCAACATCTCTGCCCTCTGGGTCTACCATCCTGTATGCCCCTGTTCCAATTATCTCCTTAATGATATACGGTCCATCCCAATTTATCGCCAACTTTCCACCACGTTCTCGCTGGTACTCTGGTGTTTCTTGCAAAATTAAATCACCTATCTGAAACTCACGTTTCTTGACTCGCTTGTTATATTCGCGAGCCAACCTTCGCTGGTAATTTTCCATATGTTGTAATGATTTTTCTCTCTTCTCTTCTAATTCGTCAAGTTCTCTTAGAATCATACTAGCATTAAGATTCTTCTCCCAAACCTCTCTTTTTGTTGTAGGAATAACAACTTCTGTTGGTAGTACTGCTTCAACACCATATGTTAAATAAAAAGGTGACATTCCAGTTGCCTCTCTCCTGGTTGTGTTGTAAGCCCAAACTGCATTATGTACCTGTTCACACCATGCTCTATGGTACCCTTCTAATTTCTTTTTTAAGATGTCTGCGATTGTCTTATTAGTTGCTTCAGCCTGACCATTAGCTTGTGGGTATAAAGGAGTAGATTTTCCACATCTTATCTTAAATGCATTGAGTAGCAATTCTATGTTTTGTCCTTCAAATTGTTTTCCATTATAAGAAACCAACTGTGCTGGAATTCCAAATCTGCAGATGATATTTTCAAAGATGAATGTAAATATATCCTTATCACGAATTTGTTGTACTGCTTTTACCTCTGCCCATTTTGTGAAGTAATCTGTCGCGACAATTAAGTATCTCTTCTGCCCTGAACCTGGCACAAAGGGTCCCACAATATCTAAGCCCCATTTTCCAAAAGGCCACACACTTTTTGAAGATGATAATGGTGCCCCTGGTGCATGTATCCTATTTCCATATCGCTGGAAATCTTCACAACGTTTTGATAATTGTTTTGCATCTTCATGCATATATGGCCAATAATAGCCTTGCATTTTTGTTCTATAAGCCAAAGATCTTCCTCCACTATAATTACCAGCATCACCGCTATGCAACATTTTTAATATTTTTCTCCTTCTCCCCGTGTCAAACATCTAAGTAATGGCCCATTAAAAGATTTTCGATACAATATCCCATCTCTTAATTCATAATTTGTTGCACGACTTTTTAATTTGTGCGCCTCCAATCTATTTCTTGGTGTTTCTCCTGTCGACAAATATGCGTGAAGTTCTGCTCTCCAATCTACGATAATTTCGCTGGCTGATTCTTCTGTGTTATTTTTTATTATTATTACATCCGTCTTTTCTTCTTCTTCTTTATTAATTGAAGGTGATACAAGTGTCTGAATTCTTATGCATCTCACAGCTGGGTTTGTCATCATACTTGATATGAACGCAAAAGCATCTACGAGTCTATTATCTTTTCTTGATATATGTCTCCATTTTATTTTTGTAATTCTCGCAGACAATTCTTCAACAAGTTTCTTGTATTTCTTCAGAGATGGTTCATTCGTTATGTATTCTCCTTTTATCTGGCGAATAACCAATTTCGAGTCACTGGTAATCCTTGCGTTCTCCAACTTCATCTCTATTGCGAGATTTAAATCATGCACCACAGCTTCATATTCTGTCTCATTATTAGTGGATGTGAAATCCAAACGAAATGAGAAAGCTATCTTTTCTCCTTCTGGCGAGATAAAGACCACTCCAATTCCATTTCCTTCCCCATTTGATGATCCATCCACCAATATTTCCCACATGTTCGGTTCCTTTAATAGATCTTTTGGATCTCCATGTTCTTCTTCTATGTCCATCATTTCTTCCATAGCTTCATCATCTTCTAGAGGGAATTCTGCTAAAAAATCTGCCACAACTTGTGATTTTGGTGAGGATATGACTTCATATTTGATTTCAAAGTGCCCTACTTGTGCATTCCATCTCTCAACTCTGCCTGATCTTTTTGAGTTCTTCATTACTGATTCAATGGGAACCTTTGTTAACACCTTATTTTATGTGCTTGAAAATATATGCGAAGTTTAAAGGTTGCATAAACCAATGGCAGAATTAGCTTATTAATTTTTGAATAATTTTTCTCTGCAGAATTAAACATTTTGCTGATGTAGTAAATTGGTTTTTCTATCCCTGCATCTATTCGCAATAATACTGCTCTTAAGGCGTGCGATGTTGTCGCAAGATAAATCAATAATTCTTCTTCCGGCTCCGCTTTCTGTAAAATAAATATGTTCATTAGATATTCTTTAACTCCTTGAAAAGCCTTCTCACATTCATCTGTCCACTTGAATTTTGTATCCTTCCTGAGTATATTAAAAAAATGCTTGCATTTATCTGAAGATCGCGAGATAAATCTTCATAGCGATGCTAAAATCCCATTCAACTTCTGTACATCTTTCAATGTTGCTGGTGTTGGAATATCGCGAATTGCCTGTACTTTATCTGGATCAACTTGAATTCCTTCTTTTGATACGATATAACCTAAAAATTTCCCTGACGCTACTCTAAAAATGCATTTCTCAGGATTCACCTTGATGTTAAAGAGTCGTATTTGATCAAAAATCTCCTTCAAATTTTGCACATGGTTCTTAGCTTCTTTACTCTTTATTAACATGTCATCTACGTACACCTCTAATGTTTTGTGTATCCATTTTGCGAACACCTTTTCCACCATTCTTTGATACGTTGCACCATCATTTCGTAACCCAAATGGCATTTTTGTGTAACAATATAATCCTCTTGGAGCAAAAAATGCAGTGTGCTCTTGATCTTCTTCAGCAAGAGGGATCTGATTATATCCTTTATACCCATCCAATGAAGATATTCTGTCATTTCCTGCTGCTGATTCGACTTCCATTTGAGGAATATTTGGTAATGGAAAGCTATCTTTAGGACAAGCTTTGTTTAAGTCAGTAAAATCTATGCAAATTCTTATCCCTTTATTCTTCTTTGGAACCACTACCATATTTGCAATCCATTCCGGGTATTTTGCTTGCCTTATAATTCCCGCATCAAGCATCTTCTGTAATTCTTCTTCAATCTGGGAATGGTAGGTTGTTGCGATTTTTCATATTCTTTGTTTAAATGATCTTACCTCCTTGTTGATTTCTAGTTTATGACATGAAACTGATGGGTATATTCCAGGCATTTCATCCATACTCCACGCGAAAATATCCTTATATTCTCGTAAGAGATTTATGGGTTGTTCTTCTTCATATGTACCCATCTTAGTTCCAATTTTCAGTATTTTAGGTTCTTATTCACTTCCAACATTTACTTCCTTTGTTGGTTCTGCTGCGGTGTAACTGGCCTCAGGTTCTCCCATTGGCGTTGGTGTTTCCATGATTCTCGCGGGCTCATCATCTTCTTGCGAGATTTCGTTGGGTATTCCTTTTCCTTCTCTTGCTTTTATCACGTAAACTTTAAATTCTTCTTCCTTCTTTGCCTCTTTTGCCAATTTTCTGCGAGCTTTTCGCAATTTTGGACGCTCTTCATAGTTTCTCACTTCAATTCGATAACACAGTTTTACCAGATCAGTATCTCTTCTAATTTCTCCAATTCCACTAGGCATAGGAAATTTAATGCATTGATGTAATGTTGATGCTACATCCTTGATTGCGTGTATCCATGGTCTTCCCAATAGCATGTTATATGGTGACTCCATATCTACCACACATAACGTTACTTGTGTTTCGATCTGTCCTAGTGGAATTCGCATCATGATCTCGCCTTTAGGTTTTGTTAAAGATTTTCCAAAGCCATGAATATGATATGTTGAACAAGACATCTCTTCATCCTTGTATCCCATTTTCTTAAATGCATGATAAAATATTATGTCTACAGAACTTCCTGCATCCACCAAAGTTCTATTCACAGCCCATTCTTCCGCATACTTTGCTGATTTTTCATTGTTCATTCGTATAACGGATACCGTAACCGCCAAAGGTGATGAATGATCCAAATCTTCTCTTGATATTTCTGCTGCCGTGAATGTGATTTTATGCTTTTCCCAATCTTTTAGAGGTGAAACCTTGTCCACCGTCATAATTTTTCGTCCTTCAAAATCTCGTTTATGAATCATTCCTTTGATATTCATGGAATTGATTAATCACTGTTTTTGTTATCGTGTTGCATTATAACTTCTTGTAATCCTCCTTTGCTTAAATTATTTTTTCTTTAACTGTTCCACCAATTTGTTCAATTATCTTCTTAACTCGAATATTGATCTTTTTATTTGCTTTTTCCTATAATTCTCAACTTTCAATCCCTGTTTCGGGCGCCAAAATATAGTTGCAGGAAATCCTACACTACACCCTTGATAAGATCTTACAGTAATTAACACATATTTGATGATTAAAACAACACTTTTTTATTTGATTTTTAGAAATGTTTACAAGTAACGAAAGAATATCAAGAATACAACCGCTCTCTTGAATTTTCTCTCTCCTCAAGACTTTCTCTACACTCAAAAAATACATCCTCCTCTCTCTGGACATACCGGGTCTCTATATATAGGGTAGTTACATAATGGATGATAGCTAAGCGATCCTTTAATTTTGGATTTGATTTGCGATTTTATCGCAACATTTATAATATGAAATCTTGCAAGCATTGTAACTATCAAATATCAATCATGCTCTTCTCGTGTTTCTTCAATCGTCAGCTATTACGTCATTCTTTGGATCACCCTTTAAGTTATTTTATGATGCTCGCAAAGTGTTGTTGAAGAACTCGCGGTGACGCCCGCAGACGTGTTGTTAATCTCGTAAGAATAATTCCATGGCGATATTCTGGTCCTACAACTTTTATATCTTGCCTATCATAGATAGAAATATCAAGCCAATTATTACAATTGTACTCGTACGATAGAAATAGCAAGATCAGATCACACAACTACAAGAAAAGTATTATCGGTCTGGCTTCACAATCCCAATGAAGTCTTTAATTCGTTAACCTGGTTTTAGAAGAAGAAAACCAAAGGTTAAAGGAGAATCGACTCTAGCTTAGCAAAATAGTATCACATAGAATGTGTGGGGATTAGGTTTCCCAGTTGCTAGAGTTCTCCCTTATATAGTCTTTCAAATCAAGTTTTCAATCAATGTTAGCTTAGTAACAAAGCATTCAATAGTCACCGTTAGATGAAAACCTGATTAGATACAAGCTAATATCTCTCAACCGTTAGATCGAAAACTTAGCTTGCCATACACACATGTACTTGACGATTTTGGGTTTGTGTAACCGTACCCAAACGTGTACAATAGTTGGTTCAATATTAGTCAACCAAATGGTTAGCCAAATGATAACTTTCATATCAACCATATTCTTCTTCACCATAACTAGTCCAAATGACTCAAATGAACTAGTTAGAGAGTTGTTCGATTGCTATGAGATCTTATGTACTACACAAGACACAATTAAAGAAAAAACGATGTGATTCACTCGAATCAATTCATGAACTATAAAGCCACGGTTTGCAATAGCATTCCTTAGATAATTTAGATAAGTTCACTGATAGGTGTCTAAAACACCCAATTTCGATAACGATTTCTCATGCTTTTCTTATTAGTTTTTCTTGTAAATTTGTATATTACGTTTGATTTCTATGTTTTTAGGTACTCGGCATGGTTTAGCACAGATGAAGGAAAATGGAAGTTTAAAGCATTGCTCGGAATCATTGGCGCTTTTGGATACAAGGCATATGAAGAACGAAGATAGCCACTGAAGTTCAGTTGGAATTTAAGGGAGCAACAAGCTATCTTTCCAGTTCTGGAAGTAAAACAAGCCAGCGACCCATTAAACAACACAGTCCAGCAAAGGGGCTTGTTTCACATAACCTTGTGTTGTTGGCATGTGTGTGCTAGAGAGGGCAGTACAAGAGATAAAGTTAGGTTTCTTTTGAAACCAAATTCACTTCACAAGCAGAGACAAGACTCAACAAGTATGTCGTTGTCCAAGTAGACATCGACCGAGCCTGAAGAATTGTGCCTTTAGTGCTAGCCAAGGTCCGGTGGTCATCTTCCAAGGTTAAGGAGAAGTTCAGAGCAGGTGAACTGAACCAGAAAATTAGAACTTGAAGATGGTCATGCTGTCATCGTTTGAAGGTGAATGAAACATTGACAGAGAAAGGGGATCTGAGTTGTTAATTAAATGGGTTTATGATGATTATAATTGATAAACAGAAGCTCGAGATGGACAAGGAAGTTAGATTGTTCTAGTTACAGAATTCTGGGTCGTATTTTCAGTTCAAAGAAGTAGCTTTGTTCTTCCCTCTTTTCTATATCCGTACAGCTAGGAAGTGATGTTTCTGTGATGGATTATGGATAGAGGTGGCAACGGGCCGGGTTAGGGTCAGCCCGTGGCGGGTTAGGAGGGTTCCGGGTTATCCTCTATCAGGCCTAACCCGACCTGTTTATGCATACGGGTTCACTATCCACAACCCTAGCCCGGACGGGTTAACCCGAGGGTTTGCGGGCCAGTCCTAGGAAATTAGGTGCAATTTTAATTGCCAAAAAATTAAGCATTTCATGAGGATCGAACCTCACACCTACCGTTAAGATGTAAAACATCACAACCACTGCACTACAGTTTGGTTGTTGGTATTATATTTACGAATTCTAGTTATTATTCAAGATATAACGCCTTCTCAACCCCTTAATTAATCGGTCAAAGCACATATTCCTACTTTTCTTTTTATAACCCATTTTTAATCACCGTTCATGTATATACTTTTATCTCCATTCTCATCACTGCAAACGAATACGATCCTTTACTATTCAAGCCTCAAATCAATGAAGCGATCCACATCCACCATCTCCAGATTCATCTTTTTACTTTGTATTATCATGCTCTAATCTATCTTTCTGTCTTAACAATATATCTCTACTAAATGTACTGTTATTTTGATGATGAATTAATTCATTGTGAAATAAGATTTGATCTTTCGTTTCACTGATATGGGTATTTATTGATATGTGAAACATTGTGTGAAGGAATCTAAGGAAGGGTTGATCATGTTCTTTTTTTTTTGTTTCAGTGTATGGGATTATCATTTTTTTAGGCTTTAGATCTGAAATTTTGGGATTTTAAGAATTTAAGATAGTAAAAAATTAAAAATTGTAGATTAGTTGTTATTGATGATTTGGATAAATTGAGATGATGATGATAATATATGGAATCATTAAGGGAGGAATTAGATCCAATATGTTCTTATTCAGTATTACAAGCCCTAAAAATGACGATTTCAAAGATGTACAGCAGTATTGATGGGTTGGCGGGTTAACCCACGGGTTAGGCGGGTCAACCCGTTTGACCAACGGGTCCTAAAATCTCAACCCTAACTCGGCCCTAATAACCAACAAGCCGGGTTAGGGTCGGGTTTAGGCGGGACGGGTTAGGTCCAACCCGCGGGTTGTGACCCTAATTGCCAGGTCTAATTATGGCAGTGAAAGATGGTGATTGAGATTAGTTTACACTGAATGAAACTATGGGTTTGCATCATATTTGAATGTGGAGGGATTTAGAGAACTGGAGAAGATGATTTCTTGATGGGCAGAGACACCATCAGTTTATGCTCATAGGGTGTTTGCAGAACTGCTTGAACCAAGGGAAAAGTATATCTCGCTAGTCGTTTGGGTTAGTGGCTCGATTTTGAGGCTGTCTTGAGTAGATATTGCAGTGAAGATGAGACTACAATTGAAGTGATATGAAGGCAGTTACAAGATCGATGTTGATGTTGGCGAGATTGCAGGAGTTGTGGAGGATTTCATGGGTTTTGAATGGAATATGTTGTTGAACTGATGCAGTATGCTGGTAGAGCTGGTAATTGAATTGGTATTGGTTATGGTGGAGTCTGAAGCTGTGGGAGTTGGTTGAATGTGTTGGTGCTACAGCAAGAAGAAGATGGGTGTAGTTCTGATGGTTTGAATGGCTTTAGATGAATGCTTAGAAATGGAAGCAGTGAGCTGCATATGCAATGCTAAGGAGATGCGAGGAGATAACTGAAGATGAACTTATAGAGAAGATAATATTACAGGGGTACTAAGCCTTGGTCTTGTGAAGTCGATTAGCACTTTTGCAGGGTGGCGAGACATATTTGAAGGGATTTGTGGTGATGCTGGTAAGAAGCAAAGCTGGTGCTACTGGATATAGTGTAGTCGATCAGGAGTTGTGGTGATGGTAGTGAGCTGAGTTGTGGGTGCATTGAGCTAGTGAAGTTGGTGTAGCTGCTTGTAATGAGCTGGGAGAAGTGAGACTGAGCTGCATGGACTTGTGTGGTTTTGAAATGTGTGCATTGCAGGATTGATCTGAAAAGGCATGAATGCCAAGAGTAGGTTCTAAAGTTTGATGTTTGTTGCAGGCATGAATTTGCTGAGTTATTGTCGCTGCAGAATGGTCGAGGTTAGTGCTGTTATTGGTTATTGTAAGCGGAAGCTGCATGGAATGGAACTGGTGGACTAACTGAGGCAGACAAGAGTGAAGCAATTGCAGCTAGAGGAGTTAGGCCATTTCGCATGTGAATAGAAGGAAGCGGAAGTGGTGCTGGTATTGCTATGGGAAGGTGGTATGACTGAGATGATGTGAAAATTGTAGCTGGGACCAGCGAAGCTGGTGCTATTATAAACTGTGCATGGAATGGATTTTGAAGCTGCAGAAACTGTGCGAAAACGGAGCAGAATTGCTGCACCGGTGGTACTAGTTCCAGTTGTCGGATTTCAGAAGTTAAAGTGTGAATTGCAATGTTTCACTGAATCGTGAAGGGGGTACGTGTTGGATACAAGAGTTGGCCGCCGGAGATATGCGCTACATGGCACGCTTTTGGGTGCGTTTTCGTAAGTACAAGGAATTGGCTTAAATGGTTCTTTTGTGAATGTATGGACTGCAGAGAAGTAAAGTTGAGGTACTGGAAGTATACAGTTGGCCTGGTGATAGTTTCCGATGACTAAGTGGCCTGAGACATTTTTCCGGTGACCGGATTCTGGCGATGCCATCATCAATTCTGGCGGACAATTTTGGACCCAAAATTCCAGAGATATATTTCTCACACATGGGCTTGGTGGACGAGGAGATGGACGTGGACTTGAAGATTATGAGGACTTGACCTAATTTTTGGAAAGTATCTTTTTGGGAGAAGCATATAAATAGAAAATGTTTCTCTAAACCGAGATATATCTCCATTAGGGATCTTCTACTTTTGTTCTAGGGTTTTAGACATGGAAACTCTTCTCTTTATCCTTGTTATGAACTCCATGAGAATGAGTATCTAGTTTTTATTATTGGTTATGGAATAGTTGGATTTCACAAAGTATGATTCTTTGATTCAATATATTAGTTTTGTCTCATATTTATCGTTCACAATTCTCTGAAAATATAGTTGTATGATTGACGTATTATAACATGATTTGATTGATTGTTTTGTCAAGTTGCAAATTGGTAGAACTTCTAATCACATCTATTGCTAGTTTAGGGTTTATTATACGTAAAAGTGATAATCCTTGAATACAAGTAGCATAAATATGATTATAGTTTGTAGTGATATATTCTTATGATCATATGTGAATCGTGACCTTTGTTAAATTGAATTAGTGCGCTTTCCACGTTCAATTGCTTTGATTGGCCTGATTTCATAGAACTTAATGCATCTAGGGAATTAAACTAGATTAGTGCTTTTACACGTTAGGTTGTTCTCTTAGATAGAACTCATACTCGCATCTTTTAATGTGTTTGTTGATGACAAGAGGGAATTAGCGGGATATTCTTGCGATCAAGGTATCCTAGGGCTTTTGATAAAATAGAGATTAAATATTAATTATAGTTATTATGACAAGAATATGTTTGTGAATGAAGATGAATCCTTAACCAATATTTTTCCTTGCTTGATTTGTTTACTTTTCTTTGTTTGCTTTTATTTTACTTTTACTATATAAAAATCATAAAATCCCCCGTGTTATTTATAGGAAATCGAAAATATATTGACAACCTAGACCTCTCTGTGGGATCGATCCTTTCTTGCCCTTGCTATATTTATATTTTGAGTAGTAAGAAAGTGTAAATTATTTTTGACGCATACGACATCGATCATTCACGAACATCGTTTTTAGATATAAACACTCAAGTTCGCGGACTGGGGTTAACCGGTTGGAGTTCACAAACTCCAGCAGAAATTCTCGGGTTCGAGAACTTCCGTCATTTCGCGGACTGAAACCGAGCTACAACTCCAGCATAAATTCTCGGGTTCGACAATTACGCACGTTCACGGACTGCGTTCGCGGACTGGGTTGACTGCTCAAGTTCCGGTTTTCACTTGATCAACAAAGTTTGCAAACTTCGGTTTAAGTGCTAAGGACTTATACATTGTTGTGTTACCACAACAATGTTTATATCCCCTAGTGGTTATATTGTCTAAACTCTCATTTCAACCATTGAAACATTCCCAGAGGATGTCATATAGTTGTTATTCACAAACTAGTTTTCGTCAGAGCAATTTCCAAAGTGATTGAAACATAACATGAATTTCGTCACTAGGAAAAGATGAACTTGGATAAAGTGAAAGCTTTACCAACACACATTTTGAGAAATAGATAAGCGAGATATACTTAGCTCGAAATGTCACATGTGTATATTCATAATCTATATAGAAAAATATTGCGTGTCGTAGGTGCAATCAAATTAATATCTTATTTCCACTCAATTAAAAATTATATAATGGAAGTCAAGTTCGTTTCCACGAAGAGAAGGGAGATTTAGTTGTCAAAAGTGTCACAATGGGGGGTTTTGTTTTAGATTTTAAAAGCTAAATAAATAATAAAGCAATGAAAGTAATTAAGTTTGCAAGCAATGGAGAGAAATATGATCAAGGAATCCTTCTTCAAACTAAATATTCATTAAATTAATATATTCATCTATTTATCGTTAATCACAGATTATTACCAACCGTGGAATAGCAGCTAGCTCAGTGTTATCCCCTAAATTCCTTAAATCACCGAGTACGGAAGCTCTCCAATACTAGATTCTATTCGCCTAAACCACCTAGTAGTAGCTCACTCCAGGTGTGATTTTGGTCGAATGCTTTATATTTTGTGAATATAGGTTGATCCTAGTAGTTAGACTCTTAGCTCAAGGTCTACTTTCTAGGGTATTTTTTACTCGCAAACCCTCTACAGAATCCCTCTGCAAGGTTTTACGATTTCTACTTTGTAAAGAATTAATAGACTATTACACTTATCTTTTAAAACTCTGCTAGCATTAGATTAATTGATAAAACGATTTAGTTGGCCATCTAAACAATTTTAAAATTAATCATAAATATATTAATCATAGTAAAAACAATCAAAAATCTTTTGAAGAACTCAAAATATATTTATTTTATAATTTAAATCATATTTAGCACTAGGAAATCATCCTCAATCGAATAATAAATTAGCTAGACATAATGGATATTTATCATAAAAAAATCAGGGAGAAAGTAGAGTTCAAACTACAAACGAAAAGAAGCTTGAGATATGTCTCCCGAAGTCGCCACGAACTCGAGCTATTTTTGCATGAATTGAACTCCTTAAGCTTTTGGATATTCTGTCAGGACTTTTCTCGAATAGGTTGTGGGCGTGAAAGTGAGGGTGTGAGATGTTTCTTTGTAGTGATTTGAGCCTCTATTTATAGAGTATTCTTCCTCCAAATTCGAATCTGATAACTCACCAATAGTTTCAGACCGACACAAACACTAGAACTCGTTTTAATCCTTAGCCATTGATCACACAAATCCAACGGCAAAGCATAGCCTGGTGATTATTTTGCCGACTTGAAACTCCATTCAAAATCTGAATTCTCGGTCAAGTTTTACTTTCCAAAGATTACACAATCTCCACAGCAGTGATTCCTTGTTTATCCGAACTCCATCACACCGCTTAATTGCCTCCATCCAACTCTTCCATCGTGACTGCCATCGAGCGTCACTCATTCATTGCCAGCTCATTCCCTGTTATTGCTCGTTAATAACTGCCACATCACCACAACAACAACCATTGGCAGCTACACCTTCCCCGAGCTCCTTCATCCAGTATTCATTATCTAAACTCCATCGACTTTTCTCGACTTCCCTTGGCTCAACTCTGAAAACAAACTCGAACCCATTATTTCAAACATCATCATACCATGCCATTAATAGCAGCAACCCTTGTGTTTAACCTTTAGCTGATTTCATCACCATTAATCATAACAGCAATGACCCATGTCCCTATTCAATAACGGAGCGTCATTGGTTCACATACACCTCCTCCAAACTTCGTCGTCATCACTGCCAGCAAACTCATTGGCCATCTCTGATCATCGCTGCAAACTCGAGCACCACTTCCATTGATATTCTCGAGCAACATCTTATGTGTTTTGTTCTCAAGCAAAACTCCTTCATGCCAACAACAGCTCCATCAGATCATCCTTTCTAAACTTGTTTTACCAGTGACCCATCTTATTTTCTCGGAAATGGCAGAAGTTCATCACTGCCAATGGCAGCATTTGATAACAACATCACAATCCCGAGTATCTACTCCATCTTCTTAATCCTCACGAACCCATTCGATCTCAATAAAAACTCAGCACTCCATATTTTCGAAATGATCATGATAGCGACAAAATATCGAGCAGCAAATATCCATGCAGAAGAAACTGCACGCGCGCAGTATTTTCCAATTTGAAAATGGCAGCCCCGAGTACATCCACGACTTCCTTTAACAATATTTAAAACCCAGGTTTCCCCCTTTGTAATAGACTGGACTGTGCTTAGCATACCCCTTGAACCTGGCATGCCCCTTAGTAGAATGGATACCCCTTAACGCATAAGGGGATGCCAATAGCACTTTTTCCATAAATGACCATTTTGCCCTTTTTTTTCCTTATGAGTTCTTGTTTCGCTCACAACTTCTTCATACGAGTTCAGAATTACCTCATTCTTTCGTCGTTGGCTTCATATTTTCGTCCACTTCCAGATGAAAGTAGAAATCTTGTACTTGAATGAGTTTTACTTATTATTTTTTCCCTTCTACACTTGTAGCTAGCTTCTTTTAGTGCACAATTAAGTGCCAATTCATTTCTTTTGGATGATTCACCTAACAAAACACAAATAAGAGAAAACAAGCGTAATATACAATAATTTGCAAGAAAATCAACAAATACTAGCATAAAATTGACACCATATATATGTAAAATATGCACTTATCAAATTCCCCCGCACTTAGCTTTTGCTAGTCCTCGAGCAAACTACTTAACCAAAAGTATAACAACTCCATGTCGTCGAGAAAATGGATGCACTTAGCTAATGCAACACGCCTTTAAACCCCTAGGTGTCCCTAGTGGACGAGTTATAGTCTCGTGAGGGCTTACGAGAGGTATACCCACAAAACCTACTCTAACTTCAAAGTGTTCCAGCTTCCCAAGCATCCAAAGAGCTATGAGGACATATAGTTTCTGCATGCTAGTAATAAGAAGTTAGAAATACCAAAGAACATATTCATTCTTAAATCTTGAGTGAGAAATAACCACACCATAATGAGAGAATGCGTGTTTGAGAGCGATCAATAAGCATTTTGCCTCGACTTCTACCCCACTTACAAGGATTTTATGATAATTTCACTCAATAAGACGGATTTTTTATGGGTCTCACATGTGTGCAGGTAGGAATAAAGAGAGAATTCTACACACGTTGAATGGTGGGAAGGAAACCTTCCGAATTATTTCTGGAGACTCCACAAAATCATGGAAAACAAAGATATTTTTTCTGATGATCTCTACAAAAGTAAATCAACCACTATAACAAGGATGAGAGTACTTACCACCTTCACATCCGATCGGCAGTGACGAAAGCACCACTCTCATAGCATCCAATAGAAACGTCTTCCTTCGGCTCGTCTTCTTCATATTTTTGGTCTTGGTCTTCGGTCTTCAATTATTGATGATAAACTCTTGAACTTAGTAAAACTTTGACAATTTGTAACTCCCTTTTCATCTATTTCCTTGTTGCTTGAAACTTCTTTATATATTTTTCTTCCACATGGCCTTATTGAACAAATAACAACCTAAATGCAAATCTCTTTGTATATATATATATTTTTTTTTTCTTTTTGTATTTTTTTTAATAGATTGCAACTAAAACAATAAAAAATGAAATAAAATTAACATGGTCATGAAAGAAGTACTTTACCACTTTAATCTTCACAACTTGTATTGTCTTCGTATCATAAACTTTAATAATTCTCATCTTTTGATTTTCTTCTCTCTTGTAAATAAGTCTTCATACTTTGATATAAAATGCCGCTCCTTATGTGTAAGTCTTCAACATGTATATAAAAATCTGCTCATGTATATGTTGCTTTACTTGAATATAAAATTTCGCTCTTCCTTGAATTGTTGCTTGTAAACCTCAAACGTCTTCAACTTTCCTTGTAGATTTTGATGTCACTCCACTTGTTGATGATGATGTGTTTCTATGTACCTGTTGTTGGCGAGAGAGAGAATGGTGCTAACTGCAAATCAAACTACAAGAAGGTGGTTTTCTTCTATAGACGTCACCCTCATGATTGACAAAATTAGCACTCAAGAGATCAAAAATAGTTCTTCTATTAGTGGGAGGTTGGGTAGCTCACCATTCTACCCGAAATTAACGTACGGTAACACACACTCAAAAGAAAGCTCTTTAGTCAGATACAAAGAAAATTTGGTCTGGTGCCTTGGTTGATATGAAAATGGGTTGTCTCCACTAATGATTGATCAGCAAATCTAATAATGAATTTCTCCATGCTCCTAATTTGCATCACCAGTATGATTAAATCCATTATTTAACACTCCAATTCGTAAGAAATCCGAATGTAGTTCCCTAACACTTCCAAGTTCAGTTACGTCGGTCAGAATCTCTATGTAAATATACCTAGAAGTATGCTAGTGACACTAAAATCTCTACAAGTTGGAGGTTTTATTCAAATATATACAAAGAAATTGAAAAATATATATGCAAATTAGTCCCCCACACTTAAACTTCATATTGTCCTCAATGTGTAAAATCGAAAGTTCTGAATTCTGACGTAACAACAGATAAAATGCAAAAACTGTGCAAATTGGTAAGGAATTTGGAAAAAATCCATTTCACAAAAGTTGTCCATATATGTGTTTTATACAAAGTGTCAAAAGGGAACAGAGTTTATATAAACGTTATGACAGTTATGGTCTCTGGACTGAACTACGTGCAGTCTGAATTTTTCTGATGAAAAGGTATTCGTCATAATTTTCTTCTAAAATAGATTACGGACTCAATGAAATTAAACATGTGGATGCAAATATGATATGAAAACAATAAAAATAAAAATAAATAAATATAATAGTTTAAGATACAAAACCCATGGGTTGCCTCCCATTTAGCGCTTGGTTTAAAGTCGTCAACCCGACGTGTCACTCTTCTTATTACTCCTCCAGAGGGAGCAAATTTTGAAACTATATCTCATCCACATTCACATAAGAGATGTTTTCATAATATGGCTTCAATCTATGGCCGTTGACCGTAGAAGTAGTCCCATCTCTAAGACTAATGATATCAACTGCACCATGAGAATAAACATTAGTAACAACATATGGTCCAATCCATCTGGACCTTAGCTTACCAGGAAATAACTTAAGACGAGAATGAAATAAAAGAACTTTTTGTCCCACAACAAAATTCTTCCGAGAAATCATCTTGTCATGGAAAAGCTTAGTCTTTTCCTTATATATACGAGAACTCTCGTAAGCATCATTACGTATCTCCTCTAGCTCATTGATTTGTAGTTTCCTATGTTTCACCGCTTTATCATACTCCATGTTGCACATCTTTACCGCCCATAAAGCCTTATGCTCAAGTTCAACTGGGAGATGACAAGCTTTTCCATAAACCAACCGATATGGAGACATACCAATCAGTGTCTTATATGCTGTTCTATACGCCCAAAGTGCATCGTTGAGTCTATAACTCCAATCCTTCCGTGTAGTGTTAATGGTTTTCTCAAGGATGGACTTATTCTCACGATTTGAAATTTCAGCTTGCCCACTAGTTTGTGGGTGATATGGCGTACCAATCTTGTGTGTAATGTTGTACTTATTGAGAAGAGCATGGAAGGATTTCTTAAAGTGCGAGCCTCCATAACTGATTACCACTTTTAGTGTACCATGTCTAGAGAAAATATATTCCTTCACAAACTCACAAACAACTTGAGAATCATTAGTAGGGGTGGCTTTAGCTTCCACCCATTTTGAAACATAATCCACAACAAGAAGTATATAAAATTTTCCATTCGAATTAACAAAAGGACCCATAAAATCAATGCCCAACACATCAAAAATCTCAACTGTGAGAAGAGGATTGAGTGGCATTTGATTTCGAGCACCTAGATTGCCCGTTCGTTGACATCTATCACAAGATTTGAAAAAAACATATACATCCTCAAATAGGGTAGGACAATAAAAGAGACTCTCAAGGACTTTGAGAGCGGTACGTTTTGTACCAAAGTGACCACCACAAGCATATGAATGACAAAAAGATAGAATTGACTGAAATTCAGAGTTTGGTACGCACCTGCGGATAATTTGATCAGCACCATATTTCCACAAGTAGGGATCATCCCACACATACTTCTTGGATATTTTATTAAGCTTTAACTTTTGAAAAGTAGACATTGTACTAGGTACTTGCCTTGTAACCAAGTAGTTCACTATATCAGCAAACCAAGGTGTTGAATCTTCAATTGAGAAAAGTTATTCGTCTGGAAAACGATCCTGTAAGGGAAGTTCTTCCTCTGAGACAACAAGTCTACTAAGATGATCAACAATTGTATTCTCAACACCTTTATTATATATGATTTCTATATTGAATTCTTGCAGCAAAAGAATCCAACGTATGAGTCTTGGCTTAGCCTTCTTCTTTTTCAATAGGTACAGTAGTGCAGCATGATCAGAATATACAATCACATTGGTACCCACCAAATAAGATCTAAATTTTTCTAATGCAAATACTATAGCCAACAACTCTTTCTCAATAGTAGAATAGTTTATTTGAGCATCATTTAGGGTCTTTGATGCATAATAAATCACATGTGACCTCTTGTCTACTTTCTGAACCAAAACAACTCCGACTGCATAATCACTTGCATCACACATTAACTCGAACGACAAACTCCAGTCAGGTGACTTAATAATTGGTGCAGTAGTCAACAATTCCTTCAATTTGTTAAAGGCATCATATCACTCCTGGTCGAAGTTAAAGGCAACCTCCTTTTGCAAAAATTTTCACATCAACATTGAGATTTTGGAGAAATCTTTGATAAACCTCCTATAAAAACCTGCATGACCAAGAAACGAGTGAATTTCCCTCCCCTAAGTGGGGTATTGTAAGTTCCTAATCAAGTCTATCTTTGCCTTGTATACCTCGAGCCCTTGAGAGGACACAATGTGGCCAAGTACAATTCCATGGTTTACCATAAAGTGACATTTCTCCCAGTTTAAAACCAAATTAGTGTCTATGCATCTTTTAAGAACAATTTCTAGATTATTTAAACAAATATCAAATGAATCGCCATAAACACTAAAGTCGTCCATAAATACCTCAATGATGTTTTCCACATAATTTAAAGTGGCAGGCGCATTGCAAAGACCAAATGGCATTCTTCTATATGCAAATGTACCGAAAGGACAAGTAAATGTAGTCTTCTCTTGATCCTCTGGTGCAATAAAAATTTGATTGTAGCCCGAATAACCATCCAAAAATCAATAATAAGAATGTCTCGTTAACCTTCTAACATCTGATCAATGAAAGGCAAAGGAAAGTGATCCTTGCGGGTAGCCGAATTGAGCTTTCTGTAGTCAATGCACACTCACCATCCTGTTTGAACTCTTATAGGAACGAGTTCATCATCTTGATTTCTTACAACAATGACACCTGATTTCTTAGGCACCACTTGCACAGGGCTAACCTATTTGCTGTCAGAAATTGGGTAAATCACCCCCACACTTAGTAATTTGAGGATCTCTTTCTTCACGACCTCCATCATTGGTGGGTTAATCCTACGCTGAGCATCATGTACTGGCTTTATATTATCTTTCATAAGGATTCTATGCATGCACATGGATGGAATAATGCCTTTGATATCATCAATTGTCCAACCAATAGCCGTTTTGTTCTCTTTCAGAACCTGAAGAAGGCGTTCTTCCTGTATTGCTGTGAGATTCTTTGCAATAATGACTGGAAGCTCTTCCCCATCACCCAAGTAAGCATACTTTAAGTGATCATGTAGAGGCTTCAGCTCTAATTTAGGTTCCTGCACAACAGAAGGTAAAGGAACTTCATCAGTAATAGGTAAAGAGATATATGGAATATTACCTGTTTTAAATTCTTGTGATGTAGTTAAAGCACCACATGCCTCAAAAAACTCCTTCGGAATATCAACATACAAGTTACGCATGCCATGGACGTCCAAATCAATGCAATTTTGTAGCACAGATTCTAGTTCATCTTGTTTGTTCAAATCAAACATCTGTTGTGCCAACGAACCAATAACATCAACAGAAAATGCAGAATGGATATCACTTAGATAACACATAGCTTCAAAAATATTGAAGTGTATAACCTCTTTGTCAAACTCCATAGTGAGTATACTATTGTCCACATCAATCTTCGTCTTTGCAGTTTTCATAAACGGTCTCCCAAGAAGTAACGAAGTAGATGAACAATTATCTCCATTATGCATATCCACAATGTAAAAATCAACCAGAAAGATTAACTGATTCACTTGAACTAACATGTCCTCCACGACTCCCTTAGGATATATATTGGACTTGTTTGCCAATTGAATAGTAATCTTTGCTTATTTCAAAGGTCCAAGATTCAAAAAATCATAAACAACGGCTGATATAACACTTATGGATGCTCCCAAATCAAGCAAAGCACGCTCAAACCTCTTGGTAACAATAGTGATTGTCACGGTGAAACCTCCTAGGATCTTCACACTTTGCAGGCATCTTCTTCAATAGCATAGCTGTTGCACTTTCTCCCACCTGAGTAATTTCATTAGCAATCAACCTATCCTTCCTTGTACACAAATCCTTCAAAACCTTAGCATACCTGGGTACGGTTATGATGGCCTCAATAAATGGGATGTTGATTTGTATCTTGCTAAAAATATCCATGATCTCCTTATCTTGAGATTGCTTCTTTGATTTGGAAAAACGACTAGGGAAAGGAGGTGGTGTGGTAAAGGTGGGAACCGTTTCCTTAGGTTGGCCGATTGAGGTTGGCTTTTCCTTTGGGACGGTTTCCTCCTCTACTTCCTTTTCGATGTCGTTACTAACCTCTTTTTGTTGTTGTGGCTCTTCAAGTTGTCTCCCACTTCTTAGATTTACTACATTAACATGTGCTCTTGGATTCACAAAAGGTTATGATAGCAACTTTGTTGAAGCTTGTGCTTTGATTTCATTCATGTCAGTAACCAACTGTCGAATTTGAGTTTGCAAATCCTTTATGGCCATATATTTTTTTTTTAGAATTGTATCTTGATGCTGATCATTTGCATCTTTCTTTTGCATCATCATTTTCATCATCTCCTCTAAACTAGAATTCTGAGTTTGCTATGGAGGTTGTTGCCAGAACTGTGGTTGTTGAAAACCACTCTGTCGCCCATAGGGATTAGGAGCCGCAGCTTGCTGATTTTCATAGCTAAAATTTGGATGATCTTTCCAACCTGGATTCTAAGAGTCTGCTTGGTCTCAACTATACGAATTTGGTATTGTATTTTGTATAAAGACTTAATTCTAAGAGTATTCAATACTGGACTAGGTCCCGGGGTTTTTCTACATTTTCGGTTTCCTCGTTAACGAAATATTGCCGTGTCATTTACTTTTCTATTCCGCAATTATAATTATTTTTATTATAATTAAAATTAAATTGCACTTGTACGTTAACTCCTTAATACTTGATAGTGATCCTAAAGTTTAGTTGTTACCGAACCTATTATCAAGTACACACTTTTTTGTTGTATTGTCTCGATTTTGTATCCATAATCAATCACACAAGTTATCTTGTTGTTGTATTATCTCGATTTCGTATCCATAGATTATCACACGAAGTGTGAACCTAATTGTTGTATTGTCTCGACTTTGTCCATAGACGATAACATTCGGTAGAGGACTTATAGGTTCATAAATAAAATATTGTGGTGTATTTGGGTACCCTCGTCTTTTTCAGATTTTTACTGATGCTTATTCAAGAATATAACTAATTTTGATATACCTAATCCAAGAAAATTATAAATACACAAAGCAAACTGAGAACTGAAGTTTTTACATCCATATATTACTGGAAATCATTCAAATCGAGATAAAAAAACTCCCAAATTGTAG